>AYEL01076383.1:0-13399 GCA_000484575.1 Olivierus martensii
GTCGTTAAATATAACATGTTAACGATTTATCGTAAATGCTATTCACAAAAAGTGTCGTAAGCTACTTGACAATTAGCGACGAAATTATTGTCGTCTTGTTTCGAGAATATGGATATGATGTCAACATTTCCATGAATATAGCCAATAAGAAAGTGACTTATATACATTGACATAATTTAAGAAAGTGACTTCTGGGTAAAAATGGAGGACAAGAAGGATAAAGAATAGTGTTTCACTCCTGCAGAATAAATGCTTTTATTTTTATAAATAATTTGAATAGTTTTAATGCTTTTTGATATAAATTTGAAAGATATGAGCTGATGTATATTCTAAAAGTTAAATTAATTTATCTTTCTAACATTATAGTTTAATTAAGTATATATTTTTATAATAATGATTTATCTAGTTTAATAGTCTTTAACTGGCACAGATCATTTAGATCATTAGAATATATTTTTATAATAATTATTTATCTTGTTTAATAGTCTGTAACTGGAGCAAATCATTTAGAAAATTGATATATTTTTTTATATTCTACATAATGCATTGCAAACATTTATAATGATTCTTGATATCGTAGGCTGGCTAATATGAACATCTCGTATAACAGATTGAAAGTTACCATTGCTAAAAAATTTCATTTCACATAATAGTTGTGTTTCCACACTTATGGCATATGAACTCTGTTTTTCTCTGTATATAAGGTGAAAGTTCTATTAATTCAAAAATCGCATCTTTAGATAATTTATAGAAAAAAAAAAGTTTGGTAACTAAAATATCATTAACACTGAGTTGAGGTAATCGATATATTCGATAATAAATCTGTCTCTTCATTGACTAAGAGAGAAAATACTCTTCCGCCGTCTTAAAATTGATGATAACGACGCCGATTAACGTCATTACTGATTGCAACAAGTTTTGTGAATATGGACAACCGTTGTTTCGAGCCATAACGATGATATTTTGTTGTTAGTTCAATCATGACGCTTTTGTGAATCTGGGCCCAGGAACATTCCCGACAAATGTCAAATTCCAATCTACAAAAAAAATTTTTTTCATAATCGTATTTTGGGCATTCTCTAAATAGTGACAAATGCATAAAAGATGCTAAACCTACCTGTAATGTAATTTATCCACCTTTCCATCATTAGTTCTGATTTTGTGCAGATCTTCATTTTTTCCAGCACAATTCTGTTGATATTTCGAAAATCTTCCTTGTTTTGTCCATATCTGGGATTGGGATTACGAAATTATATCCTATTTCAACAGGGGGATGGGTGGCATCGGAGATACATTTCATTTTCTTGGACTGTTTAGACAAATTTTCATGAGCTTCTCTCCTAGCTGATGTAATGTAAATTTTACTAGGACCAACCTTATGTTCTTCTTCAGCAGGGGTCTCAGCTTCGTTCTGTCTCGCATTCTTCTCGATGACTCTTTGAAGTTCGTCTCATCTTCAATGTTTTCAGAATATCTGATGGGAATGCTGAAGTCACAAGACCTATTCTTGGGTCTAACCTGAACATGGCTCAATAAGGCGACTGTTTTATTCCAGAATGAAAAGCTTGGTTTTTTATAAATTGAACAAATTTAAACGCCTTTTAACTATCTGCTTTTAACTAGTAAAAACTGTAAATAATTGCTTTGTTTAGCCAATACTAGAATTCACTAAAATGTCTTAGTGAATTCTAGTATTGACTAGTTAATACTAGTATTCACGAATTGGCTTTGTTCAAACTAGTTTCAACTAGGCAAATCGGGTTTTAACTAATTTCAGGTTTTGACGGTAACATATATATATTTATACCTGTATATATTTTTCTCATAAAAATTTGTATTAATTTGAAAATATCAATAAATTTATTTTCATATATCAATATTATACTTGTTTATTCACTGTGCTTTCTCACCATTTTGTTAAAGTGTTAGTAGCTAAAAGTTTGAATATATTTGCAAAAGGTTTAAATAAATTTGCAAAAAATTGAAACAAATTCACACAAGTTTAAATATATTTGCAAAAGTATTAAGTCAGTTTGTAAAAGGTTGAAATAAATTTGCCAATGCTATATATCTAAAAAAAATTGAAATGACTCAACAAAAAATGCATTGTAAATCTAAACTGAAGTTAATCTTGTTATATAAAATAGTACAAATAGTATAAATTATTTCTATAGTATACATCTATAATAGTATACAAATAGTAGAAGTTATTTCTATTCTAAAGTTAAAATATATGGTAACTTCTACATTAAGTTATTGACTTTTATTATATTCAAGTTAATAAGTTTTTGATAATGAAATTTTTGATTTGTATATATTTTTTTGAGATTGAGATCATTGCAATTTTATAGAGAGAATCTATTAAATAATTAGTTTTTATTACTTTTTTTGATTATTTTAATAAATAAAAATATTTTACATTAGGATGATTTGAATTTATCAGAAGAGAAAAAGGAACCTTTAAGAAAAAAATCTATAAAAATTAAAAAAGATATGTTGTTAATGCAAACAAGAGAGAAAGTTTCAGTAAGTTTTTTAAATTTTATTAATTTAAAAATTCTTATATATTTCATATTTACTTGGTTAATTTATTCAGAAAACTTCCATATAAATTGAAAACTACATAAGTTTAACAATTTCATATGTTTTAATAAGTACATTGATAAACAGAATTGCTAGATAAAATTAATGAGCATACTATGTAACTTTAAGGCAGGGGTTCCCAAAGTGCAGCCCTCAAACCCTAGAGGTCAGATCATCTGCCATCTTGAATTCAAAGAGATAATTTACATTTTTACAAAAAATAAATAAATTTTATCATATTATAATTAAAAATTGTTCAGCTAAAACAAATACATGTATAAGTGCTTCCAAATATGTTTTCATTATTTGGAAAAAAACTTTCTCAGATCATGATAACTTAAAATAGGTTATTAATACTCCTCTATACAGAGTTACTCTCACACTTCAACACATAGGTTAAGTTGGAAGGGTTCTTTGCTTATTATTCTTTGCATTTAATTTTGGCTCAGAACGGCTCCCTTAGTACTCTATTTGAAAAAGGGGCAATCAACCCAGCATGGCTCACTTAGTGAGTGGAAAGGGGCAATCAAAATTTAGCCACCAAGCTTACCATACAAATAGAAGAAGACCAGTTTGGTCCAACACATGTTGCCTTCTTTCTGCACTTTGCATTTAATTTTGGCTCAGAACGGCTCCCTTAGTACTCTATTTGAATTTTGCTTTTAATCTTGGCCCAGAACGGTCTTGTACTCTATTTGATGGAATTTAATTTTGGCCCAGTACGGCTCCCTTAGTACTCTATTTGAGTGGAAGGAGGCAATCAAAATTAGCCACCAAGCTTATCCATACAAATAGAAATAAGAAAGAAAGACATAGAAGAAACTCACTCACTCCCAGTTTATAACTCAGTATAAGTCCAAATTGAGATCAAAATTAACTGATAAGTATTTAAATGAAGTGTTAAGAATACATTCAACCAATTTAGAATCAAGGCTCAATATTATTATTAAAAGAAAACAACAACTGCACAGGTCACACACTTCAGTTTGATGAATTTATTATTATTTCTTTTTTATTTGAAATTATTTAATTATTTTTGAAATGTGTTATTTTAAACAGTTTATAATAAAAAGTCCATTTTTGTCATAAGTAAAGAACGATTATGTTATAAAATTAGTATAAATCTTTCCCTTATGTCTAACTTTTTATGATTCCCCTTGTGTCTAACTTTTTATCGATTTGAATGTATTTTTCCATAACACGGCCCGCCAAATATTTTGGAATTTACAATTTGGCCCACATAGGCAAAACTTTGGGAATTCCTGCTTTAAGGTCATAAGTGATCATTTAGCAATTTATTTTTACAAAAGTATTCCAATTTTATAGAAATTCAACATAAATAAAAAGACATATCTCTGAAACCACGTAACTAGAAACTATAAATACATGATTTACTGTATTTATAATTATACAGTATTTTTAAATCTTAAATCCTCAGATTATAAATTATACTATAATCTCAGGAAAATTTATCAATTTATTTATTACAGTAAACTGCTATAAGATCTTTGAACATAATTATGTATTAAAAAGATCTATTATTTGATTACCTTAATTCTTTGACAAACCAAGTCTAATATTGAAAAAAATAAACTTTTCCAAACTTGGATTAATAATACAATTGATAAAATTGAGGGTTAAAAAATTTTTTTTAAATGTATGCTGATTTATAGGAATTAGAGGTTCTAAATACAAAAATGCAAAATGCAATGACCTAATATTTTCTTTATCTACAGTTTTTCACAATTTGCTTTGATGTTCTTATATTGTAATATGTGATTAAATGAAATTTAATAATGAAAA
The DNA here is from genome assembly GCA_000484575.1 of Olivierus martensii. Lineage (NCBI taxonomy): Eukaryota > Metazoa > Arthropoda > Arachnida > Scorpiones > Buthidae > Olivierus > Olivierus martensii. The sequence continues at coordinate 4,387 of AYEL01076383.1, forward strand.
GTTACCATATGAAATCTATTTTGTGACCAGTTCTGAATATATTTATAGTTGGATGGATGGCCACATGGTAAAATTGTGGCTTACCACCCTTGAGGATCCAGGTTTAAATTTGGGTCCTACACCTCCAGTTTTTCAGGAAGGGTCTAGGCCTGGCCCATTGAACCCCATCCTTCAACCATCATGTTGGCCAGCCTGTGATGGGCTCTACAAGTGGCTGCTACCAGATGCAGAATAGTCCTGCATATAGTGCGTGTATTTAATATTTCTTGTGTTGGAAGCAGAGTTTAAGTTAAAAAATGTATAACGTTTCTAATAAAAGTTATGTTTCTTTGATGTTATTTGATCACAAATTCACCTCAAATATAAAAAAAAGTTATCTAGACTATTGACATACAAAAAGTCAAATCAGTCTGAATCAGCCAGTCAATTTTTTCCATGATTTTTTAATAATTATCATGTGATATAATCTGTATATATATATATATATCATATAATGCTAATTGTTATGTATCTCCTCTTTGTGTAGACAATATGTATAATTTATAATAATTTAGTTTTATCATGAATAATTACATAATTTATGTAGATATGACTTACAAATTCTTTAGGAATGTAATTACTGCTTAAGTCAGATAACATGTTTAGTTAATTAGTTTGAAATACTTTTATTTATATTCAATACATTTATTTTTTAATGCATAATCATTGTATATATTTTAGAAATATGGAAAAAGTAGATGGGATAGTCCTGCTGATTACATCAATTATTTAAGCAATTGGGATGTGAGTTTAGTAAAATTATTCCAATGTATGGAATCATTAAGGATAGCATTGACGAATAATCCTGTAAGGTAAATATCAATTTTATTATATAATATAGCCTCTTCCTGACTTATGTAATACTCAACTTTTGTAAATTTGACCATGTAAAATATTTTCTGTAATTTTTTTTTATTTTTTAAAGTATATAGTATAAATAGCTATTATATTTATAGATAACAAATGTAAGTATGTTAGTTTACATTATTAAGTCTTCATATTATTTATTTATGTTTTTTTTTTTGTACCATACTAATAACATGTTATTAGTATGGTATCATTCCATGTGGCATTGTCTCATTTTTAGTTATGGAATAGTAGATTTATGTTTTTTTTTGTACCATACTAATAACAATATGTTATTAGTATGGTATCATTCCATGTGGCATTGTCTCATTTTTAGTTATGGAATAGTATGGTGCCATAATATTGAATAAGTATGGTCATTGTAGTCATTTAATCTCAGGAGTTTTTAATCCAGAATTTTTATTAAAAAATTAATTTTCTGACTTATGTAAAATTCAACTTGCATAAAGTTCTGAAAAACATAACCCTTATATAAGTCAGGTAGTGGCTGTAATTTATTCATTTTGTCATTAAAATTAATGTATAATTAATATTTTAGTTGGGTGCAAGAATTTGGTAGTAATGGTCTTGAAAGGGTACTACTATTGCTTAATTCATGCTATGGAAAGTAAGTTTAGTTTGATTTTGTTTTAATAATAATAATATATATAAAACATTAAAATTATTATGTCTAATTTGGTAAATCTAATTTTTATTACTTTGAAGAATTAATTCCAGCAGTTTCAATTTTTATTTTGTAGAGATAACAAATTTGATAAAATCCAACATGAATGCATTAAATGTTTAAAAGCAATTATGAATAATACAGTAAGTATTTTGCTTTATAAGTAAAATAAAAGTTAATTATAATTATTATTGAGAAAATTAAATTGTTAGGTTATTTATTAAAGCTTATTTATAAAGTAAAATTATAAAAATCTATCGAAATATTTAATAGAAGAAATGGAAAATATATACGTAAATATAAGTTATTTTGACTATTGAAAATAACAATTTTAAAAAATCGATAGATATGTTTCTGGTAAACAATTTTCTTCTTGAGAAATCTTTTACGTTTTAGCTTTTATCTTTTCTGTTTACTTTCTATCCTTCTATGATTTTCTATATATATTTTTATATAACTTACTTAAAAGGTTGGACAAAAAAATATAAATTGGGTCATTTGGCTGGTTTAGATGAGTGGGTTTATATTATTTGATTAATATTATTCTAATTAGCTTGAGTTATATTATATTATTGTAAAAGTTTTTATTTTTCATTAATTCAGAAATATTCTACATATTATTTGAATATATTTACATTTTTAATGTATTAGAATAAACAATTCAAAAAATTCAAAAAAAAAAAAAAAAAAAAAAACGAAAACATGTGGAACCCAAATATTGGGTTCCACATGTTCTCAAAAAAAAAAAAAAAAAAGATATTTGGCTACATTTTCGATAGATGGCGCCGTTGCCGTAACGATAATTTAGAATGCTGCCATGAATAACAAATGAGAAACAAAGTTCAGAAATCCGATTCTTTACGAAAGTTTCGAATTTAATGAAGTAAAATTTACTTGAAATAAGCAATGCGGCGCCGGATATTTATCTGATTAATAAAGAAAGGATGTTAACCTGATACCATAAATAAAATTTTATTGCCAATTAAACTATGTCATTCATTATAAACTTCTTAATATAAATATATATATAGATCGGAAAAAAATTTAATCCGGGCTTAACAAAATTTCAATATTCAAACTTGTTGAGAAGCTAAACTAGTGACTAATATTTTCTGCGCTTTATAACCTCCCAGATAAAATATCCGTTGAGGAAATTTGCTACTAAAAATACCATTTACTAAAAAAAGAGTTTGCCTTTTTTGATTCTCCAACTTTTTATTACTTTAGTAGCAATATTATTAAAGCAGCACATTCCTTAAAGTATAATGAAAACCGAACTTTAAAAGCAACAAGAGGATTAAATGTGCAATATGGAAAATCGGTTTTGAATTTTCTTTCGAAACGATTAAAGTCCGCATCTGTAATTAAGTTTTTAAGCGCAGGATTTTATTGGTAAAGGTAATCAATGTTTAAGATAATTTTCTCTCTATATAGTGCAACTGTGCGATGTACTGTTTCCCTCGGGTTCCTCTTAAGAGATTAGAAACAATCAGGTAAAAGAAACAATCTAATTGGCACCTAAAGTCAACAACAATCACAATACTGTCCTTTAATATTCCGTCTTACCTAAGTTGTAGAAGAGCTAAAGCTAAACTGCATTTTGTCATTTCACATCTTTCTGCTCTTCCATTTATTGCTTTTGTCATTAAATCCCTTTTGCTCTCTGTTTTCTTGTTATTAAATAAAAACTCTTATAACTTGTCCTATAAATTTGGCTTTTTTTTTTTTTAAGAGTTGCGATTAAAACGTACAAGAAAATATACAAATACCATCTTATAAATTTGCATCTCAAGGCACAACAACTTTACATAAATCACGTATATTGCATATAAATATAATTTCAGTAACTAGGGGGAAATTTTAGATCATTTTATCCCTCGAATGTGATTTTTACTTAATGTTTAAACATTAAGTAAAATCACATGCGAGTGACATGATTTATGTATAAATGCGGTTTTACATAGCCAGCGATTTGCGAGAAGCGAGAATAAACATGCGATTATTTGTCGTTATTTTGTCGCAGTCGCTATCGCGCATTTCGGCGATATTCGCAAAATGGCTAGAATTTGGTGAGAAAAGACATTATCGCCTATATCCAACCCGATTAGAAATTTTCGCTGAAAATCAGCGATTTTTGAAGAACAGTGACGTCATCTTAGATTTCGCCACATAGGGAACTTTATAGTTTAACAAATTGAAGTACATTTATAAGTAATTATGGCGACATATCAGAACAAAAAGAAACTTGAAATGGACAAAAGTAGCGACATATATATTTCAACAACACTGATCGTTTCGCCATGTTAATTTAATTCTAGATCCTCGTTGCCAGAGAATTGTAGCTAAAAAAATTCTCATTTTATGCGAAAAGTACAGTTTTATCGCAGCTATAATCTCAACTTCGATTTAGTCGCTGCTTTTTCTCTCAAAACTCAACTCGCTGATTTTAACGCATAGCAAATCGTTATCGCTGGCTATATGAAATCGCCTTAACTGTTATGCTTGCAGTTCCTGCATTTAGTGCAAAAAATAATACTTAGAATTAATACTACCTGCATAAACACAATTAAAAATTTCCTGAAATTCGGATTTTAATTGTATTTTTTCAGATTAATTTAATGTTTACAAAATAAATAAATGTTAACGTTTTAATAAGTCATTTTGATATTTTATCGATATTCTTTATTTAAATGGAGAAGGTTATCAATATTTAAATGTTAATTTACGACATATATTAAACTAAATTAATTTAGATTATTAAGATAATTTAGATTATTAATTAAGATTATTTTTAAATATTAGAGTGGAAAACAGTTAGGAAAAAATAGCTGCGAATGCAGATTTGCGTTAAATCTTTATCTTCTCCTTTTATATTCACCAGGACTGTGTGACGCCTAGAAAGGAAAAAACCTCAGAAATTTATTCTGTTTATTGGCTTTGCATCTTCCTTCATATAATCAATCCATTTATTTGTGTGTTGAGATCGTCGGCGCCATTTTTATCTCCATTTATACTCGACAAATGGACTAAACCTACTATATTTGTTGTTCTTTACTGGGAATGTTTTATTATTTTAGACTAGACATAAATTATTATAAATGGGCGCATAAAATTTGATGGAATGTATATTTAGCGATTTTATAGGCAAAAAAAATGTACAGTATTTTAATTATTTTTTATGTATAATTTTTCTTAAGAACTACTTCGAGTTTTCGGGTTTATCAATACACGGCTTCCTATGAATTAATAAAAACGTAAGTTTCAAAATTTTTACATATTAGTCATTCATTAACATACATGGAGAGCTGTGTATGTTAATGAATTTGTTTCAGAATTAGTACACTTACTCTTGAACTTATGAATTCATAACATACACAGGAACAGCATAAGTTTCATTATTATTTACTCACACAGCTCCCATGTAGGCTATGTTAATGAATTTATGTTTCATAATTTATGCATTTACTCATGAACTTATGAATTCATTAGCATATACAAGGAGCATCATAAATTTTACTCATACAGCTCCCGTGTATGCTAACGAATTGATAAGTTTCATAATTTGTACATTTACTCCTGAACTTATGAATTTATTACTACACATTGGAGCAGCATAAGTTTCATAACTATTTACTCACACAACTTTTATGTATGCTAATGAATTGATAAGTTTCATAATTTGTACATTTACTCATGAACTTATGTGGCTCCCATGTATGCTAATACATTGATAAATTTCATAATTTGTACATTTACTCATGAACTTAAGAATTCATTAGCATACAAAGGAGCATCATAAGTTTTACTCATACAGCTCCCGTGTATGCTAATGAATTGATAAGTTTCATAATTTGTATCTTTACTCCTGAACTTATGAATTCATTAGCATACATAGGATCGGCATAAATTTCATAACTATTTATTCATACGGCTCCTGTGTATGCTAATGAATTGATAAGTTTCATAATTTGTATATTTACTCATGAACTTGTGCGGCTCCCGTGTATATTACTGAACAAATGTAGTTGAAGTTATTTTAATTGCATTTAGACGAGATGCCGTCATTCGAAGTCGTTGCTCAGATTTAGTAATTGAATAACATACAAGAGTGAATATAATGAATAGATGGATTTAATGCAAACAGTGACATTAGAACGATGTTTAAGTTCTCTTTAGTAATGTATGAGATAATCTTATTGCACTCGTATAATTCGAAAGGAAGATATTTTAACGCGATAACATTAACATATGTTAAGTAATTACAAATTCAGTTAACTGATTTAATTCCATTTCAACGAATTAAAAATTTTCGGTTTGTTACGAATAAATAAATAATGAAGAGTAGCTCAACTTTTACATTTGTAATTCGATTATAACACCTTACTTTTCGAAATAAAAAAAAATTATCAGAGGGAAAAAATCGATATTCAATTATTTATAGATATTTTCGATGATGTTTTAGTGATAATTACTAAAACAGAAGTTACTTTAGGAACTGAATTTATAACTAATCAACAATTTATTCCTAAATTATGATTAATATAGTTTAAAAGATTATCAGAACCTAAATTATATTTTAAATAAGTTTTTTTTTTAAGTTAACTTTGCCGTTACTCTGATCAAATATTAACAGCAGCTAATGCTAGTCGTGCTTCAAAATTTTATAGAATTAATACATTTAATGTGGAAAAATCGTTGCGATAAATCAAGTTTTCTTGTTTTTCCTCAAGATGTAAAATATATACGAATTTTTTTTTTATTTCTCGTTCTTTTGTAAACTTTTCGCTTCTTGCAAAACTGTGTAGGTCACACAATGAATTTCCTCTGACTGATAAGCTCTGACATGGTGTGAAAAATCATTTTTTGCTTCTGATATAAGTTCTATCTTGAAGAAAAACTAACAATGATGGAGATAAGAAGAGCATTTATACTTCTCTCTTATTGTATCAGTTATATGCTATACTATACTAAAAAATTTTTTAATGTTTGATAATTTTTTATCTAGAATTATTTTAATGAAAATGTATAAAAACTTCGTTTGAAAGAAAGAATATTTTTTTTTATTCTCCTACAATGACACTTGGATAATTCAAAGCTGAAAACAAACTGTTCTCCTAATTATTCTTTTTTTATTATTTACTTAATACTATACTAAAAAATTTTTAAATGTTTGATAATTTTTTATCTAGAATTATTTTAATGAAAATGTATAAAAACTTCGTTTGAAAGAAAGAATATTTTTTTTTATTCTCCTACAATGACACTTGGATAATTCAAAGCTGAAAACAAACTGTTCTCCTAATTATTCTTTTTTTATTATTTACTTAGTTGAGTAATCCCAATACTTTGATCATATTATAGGAAAAATGGTCTTATCTATTTGCATAAACAAATGCAATTTTACAAAATTACATTTAAAAATTAAGTTTGCGAAATTCGTCATTTAAGAATCGCTTCTTTTATTTTATTGATGCCACTTTAACTGGATCTTCTCGCAGGAATATAAGAAGTATAAACAATAATGCAAATTATATTTGCATAATTTATTAAACACTGCAGATAGTCTAGAATACTGTATGTAGAAGTGTCATACATAAGTTAATGACAATGAGGATTTGCATGCTTCTTATCATTGATTTGCATAAAAGAAAGAATTTTTTAAAATGCATATATTATTTAAGAATTTAATAAACAATAATTTCAATTTTTCATTCAGTTAATGCAAGAGAGGTAATTCTTCGAATGATTTGGTTATTCCCATTTCAAAATTTTAGTAAAATACTTCAGGCTAAACTTTGAATAATCCAATTTAATATGTAGTAAACATTAAAATAAGGAAAACTTTTATATGATAAAGTAAAAAATTGAAAAGACGAAACGATAGAATTATTTAATTTATATTCCTTTGTGTTATCTTGTTCATGGATACTTTATTAGTATTTACACTACTTATATTTTATTTTTTTTTTATTGAATAATTTTGATAATTTACAATTTTACTATATTTTGGTCTTATTCATTGTTTTTATTTTTTGTTACTTATTTTTACTCGCATTACATTAATGTAATAATCCTCAAACTTTTTTAATTATATACCGATTTTATCAGTAAATAAAAATAGCACTCTTCCCTTTCATCAGTTAAGCATAATAGCATGCACAAGTTGTATATGACAACTAAAAAATGCGCCCTTTGAAAATTTCTTACGGATCACGGGTGTGTGCACCATTAATGGTCCCCAAAGTGCGTGCACACACACACACAGCTTAGTCAGTTGGTCTCCAAAGTGTAACGATCACTACAAGTTTGGGGACCACTTGTGAGTGTAAGTCCCCCCCAACGTGTGGAGACTTGCACACACAAAGTGTATAGATATATCAGCAAAAAGAACTTTGTTTCGATTAGGCAGTTTCACACGAAATTTAATATTAAAGATTTTCAATTACAAGTGGTCACATATTTTGATTCAAATGCAATATAGTCATGCAATAATCCTCAAACTTTTTTAATTATACACCTATTTTATCAGTAAATAAAAATAGCACTCTTCCCTTTCATCAGTTAAGCATAATAGCATGCACAAGTTGTATATGACAACCAAAAAATGCGCCCTTTGAAAGTTTCTTATGCATCACAGGTGTGTGCACCACACTTTAGACATGTAATGATCCCCAAAGTGCGTGTACACACAGCTTAAACAGTTGGTCCCAAAGTGTAACGATCACTACAAGTTTGGGGACCACTTGTGAGTGTAAGTCCCCCCCAACGTGTGGAGACTTGCACACACAAAGTGTATAGATATATCAGCAAAAAGAACTTTGTTTCGATTAGGCAGTTTCACACGAAATTTAATATTAAAGATTTTCAATTACAAGTGGTCACATATTTTGATCCAAATGCAATACAGTTATTTTAAGTTTCAAAACATTAACTAACTGTATTGGCATGCGAACAAACACGAGTGTTTTCGTTTCAAATCAGCGACGTCACACTATTATCGGGCCTAATTAATGTTTCATTGTTAATTTAAATAAAATTGTGAAGTGTATTATGATTCATTAATCTATAAATACACAGATAACTGATAAAATATATATATATATAACAGAGAACGTAAGTTTTCATTTAATGAAGCTTTCCTGTACATCCTCATAGAGGTTTTTCGAACTCACTGAGAAAAGTTCTTCATCAGCGATTTGGAAATTATTAATTACAAATATTTCGATCAAAATTCTTTCACAGGAAATACATGAAAACAAATAGAAAACACATAATATCGTATTATTACAAGATAAAAAATAAAAATCTCTTTACAGTTTGTATTTTTTTCCCCTTCTCCTTTCTCTCTCTTTTTTTTTCGAAGCTTTCTGACAGTTTACAAATTACAATATTTAAAGAGCGAAGACAAAAAATTGTAAATATACATAAATGTTTTTTTTTTTT
>AYEL01076384.1:0-122567 GCA_000484575.1 Olivierus martensii
ACAAACTTTGACAAACACGGGGACCCCTCAAGAGCGGGGCCCGATTGGGTGCAATCGGTGCAATCAGCTTAAATCCGGCATTGCAAGGGAGCCCCTGAAAAGCTGACTCTCATTCTAAGAAATCATGTTAAAAGTAAATATTAAATAAATTAGAAAATAACTCATGAATAAAATATAGAGATAATAAATGTCAATACAAAATTTATAAAAAGAAACACTAAGTTCTATGGAAATGACTAACAAATTCTATATTTCTAATAAGCAATCAAATACAAATTTTATTAATTGAAAATGGAATTATTCTTGCATTAAGCGACACAAATGTCTTAATCTCATTATCTAAATTTAAAGCTCTTCATACCGATCTGCTTCTATTAGACACAAGTCACCATCTATTTTAAGAAATAGTAATTACCGGTACCTCACAAGTCACCATCTATTTTAAGAAATAATAGGAATTTTAGAAAACAACATTAATGCAACAGCAACTGTGCAATGTATACGTGGAGACCCGGATTCAAGAGAGTAAGAGAAATTCTTTTTTCCTATGTCGAGATATGAATATTAAATAAATACAGTGCAATCTTTTTACGGTTAATAATATAATTATTAATCGGCCGGATGGCCGTGATGGAGGCATGTTGCTTGTACTTCCGCCTGGATGATATGGGTTTAATTCCCATCCTATGCCTGCAATTTTTTTCAGGAGGGAATATAAAGAAGAGTAAAGTAAAATTATTTAATAGCAGTCTTCTGATTTTAGTTAAAACCTTTTCGCCATGCGCGAACTGGTCGGCTAAACTCCGAAATGTCTTTTAAGACATAAAAGTATATGTTGAAACAAAATCATGTATATATAATGAATATAAGAAATAAAAAACCCAAAATTTACTTATCAGATTCTATATGCCGACCGTCAATGTCTCTATAAATCTCGAACCTATCAAAGGTTTCGGGAAAAGCCCTTTTATGTAATCAAGAAGTGAATAAATAAATAAAATATTATTTGGTCTCCTAGTAAAATAGATTAATTATTATTAAATATTTTACATAAATAAATTATTTCAAACTACAAGAGTTAGTGATAAATAATTCATTTCGAAACAATGCACGGAAAGAAAATTTAAAAAATTATCAGGTATTTTAAATTCACACATTAACCTGCATACAAAGCTCACTTTACCTGCATAATAAGTACTATGCAATATGTGACTTTCATGACCAAAACTTAAATATATTAAAAATTTATTAACATGGACAGAGACAACAATGCGCGGGAATGCAACGAACATTCTGTTACCTATGGAACAGAGTAAAAAAATCATTATAAAATAACACTGTAGAGATTACAACCTGACTCCATCTAACACATTATTATAAATTTGTAAAAAAATAAATCAGTAAATACAAGTAATTATCAAGTAAAACAAACAGATATGTATTTGGATGCTTGCTTGGTTTCTTTATGACACGAAAGTCCTAAAATCAAACAGCAGACAAGACTACTGTCTCAGAAGAATAAGCCTCTCAACCACGTCAAGATGAATCCTCTCCGGAGAGGTTTACCCCGGACACCCTCCTAACCGACCATTCTATCGGATCGACGCCAGGGGGGCCGGGAACCCAAGTCTGGGATAGCCTGGTGTTACCACAGCCACACACCAAGGCGCCAATCCAACGGATCGCCGCCCGGGGGCCGGGAACCCAAGTATGGGCTCGCCTGGTTTTACCCCAACCACACACCAAGGCGCCAATCCATCGGATCGCGCCCGGGGGGCCGGGAACCCAAGTCTGGGCAATATTTTGAAGGCCTAAATTTTGTGAAGCGTAATAATTCTACAATGATTCAAAAAATAAATAAATTTATAGACACCGGGAAAATTATAGGTTTAAGGATGAGGCGGCAGTGCTGTCCATGTTGTCCATGCGCCATTTTGCCAGGCATTCAAATGTACTAAAATTTCAATTTGCCGTTTTGTATTTCGCAACAAAATTTTAAATATAAATTTTTTTTTTTTTTTTTTTTTTTTGTTTTAGAACTTTACGTCTAATAAATTTCAATTTAATCATTTTTTTTGGCAAAATGGCGCGTGGAACCGGATGGATCAGGCCGTCCTGATAATCGTTACACAAATTGCAAATATATCTATAATCCTAAGGCTTCTTTGAATATCGGAAAAAATTGGGGTTGTTGTTTGTTGTTATTGTAGTTGTTGTTTAACTGTGCTGATATTTATCAATTTTCGTAATAATTCAAAACTTGTTAACACACACTTAATAAGAATATGAAGAAAGAAGTAAACGTAAACTACAAATCTAAAAGTATCTTAGATATATATATATATTTTTTTTCGTATGTTCAAAAATGAGGTTCCGTTTTTATTTATTTATTTTTTAATTTTCGTCCAAGTGATGAGTGATTTCGTTTCTTCATGTGTTGTTTTTTTTTTTTTTTCGTATGTTCAAAAATGAGGTTCCGTTTTTATTTATTTTTTTTTTAATTTTCGTCCAAGTGATGAGTGATTTCGTTTCTTCATGTGTTGTTTTTTTTTGTATTCTATGCTGCTATTTCTGCGATGGGTCTGGTAGTACTAAGGCCATGCTTCCCATGATGGGAAGTTTGTGAGAAATACCTGACAGAGTATACGGTCTTTGATTTTAGATGATACACATAAATAAACATGTAAGCACATAAAGGTAGAAATACACCATCGTTGAGGCTTCCTAACTACACACTTGGCACTGTGGTGACACACCTTGATACCACTTGGGGTGATATCTTTAGCACCTGCTTGACTTTCACGCTGGGCCTTTTCTGTTTTTTCTTATCGCCATGTCTAGAGATGAATACCGACGATTGATCAATCGTCCACCATACTTTCTTGATGCATGAAGAGCTTATCACAACATGGTATTGAATACTGACATTGAATTCGAAATGTTTTCATCCTGTAAATAATTAACATAACAGTTATTATCTTTTTGTTTTTTTATACTTTAATTGAGGGTTAAAATTATTCAACTTACTTTTGCACATGAGTCGAGAAATTCATCCATGGATACAACGCCATCTTTATTCAAATCGAGTTTCTGTAATGATACAGACTATACTGATATTGGACTATATTGGATAGAGATTGAATTTATGTTGATATTGATGTTACATGGCTAAAATGAAAAACTATTAAATACATCATTCTTGTTCTTTAAGAATTTTGTTTGCATGCCAAAATGAAAACTATAAGTTATTAAACTTATGGCTTAGTGAATGAAAACTACAAGTTATTAAACTTATGGCTAGTGAATGAAAACTACAAGTTATTAAACTTATGGCTTAGTGAATGAAAACTACAAGTTAGTAAACTTATGGCTTAGTTAATGAAAACTATAAGTTAATGAACTTATAATTTTCATTCACTAAAGAAACCAAGCTTTAATAAATTTTATTTTTCATTGTTATAAAAAGTGGTTTGTTTATATTCTAAATTAAAAATTATAGTTAATGTAGAGCAAGTTAATCAATCTTCTACTCTTTAAGATGGGACCATTTTTTTTATCTTTCATTCTATAGTTCATGTCGAATATCTTTAGCATCTTTTTCTTCTTATAAGAAAATAAAAAAACTGATTTTATTCGGACATTAATTTGATAGTTTTGTTACCTGGAAAACTCTTTCCACGTGATCTTTTGTTGTCGTATCTTCGACCATCGGTTCTACGGATTTTCCCATTAGGTCATAGATAGCATTGATGATCCTGGTCATTTCATCTTTTGTGATATATCCATCACCATTAATATCGTACAAACTGAAAGCCCATCGAAGTTTTTCTTGAAGAGTACCTCTCGCTAATACTGATAAACCAATCACAAAATCCTGTTTAAAAAATAATAATGATAATCCATAATTAAAATTTAACGCATTCTATAAAAGTATTTATGGACGAAGTAATTATTTATATTTCTTTTTAAATAATAAACACATCAAGTGCATTTCTACCAATAATAACCATGTCAAATGCATTTATACCATAATAAACACGTCAAGTGCATTTCTACCATAAATGACATCGAAAGAATGATACATATTATTATAAAAAGGTTAATATAGAAAAAGATACTTACTGTAAAAGTTATTGCTCCAGTATGTTCCTGATCGAACGTGTTAAACACATAATGAGCATATTGACTGGTTTCGGCTCCTCTAGGAAAGAATTGTGCATATATACCTTTAAACTTTTCTTCTTTCACCATGCCAGAAGGACATTCCTATGTTTGTAAATCACGTTATCAACATTCGTGTGATAGTTAATAAACAATAAATATATAGTTGAACTCACTTGCTTGAATCCGCGATACATCAGTTGCAATTCTCTTTTGTTGAATTTAGTTAACTGGCATAAAGTATCGATGGCTTCTGGCCTAAATCGTGTGTGATCCGTATCTAAATCATCGAATTCGTTTTCTGAAAATAAATATACAGTATATTATATTTATCATCATAAAAACCACGTTTAAATGCATAAATTACGAAAATATTAAACATAAAATTGTAGTTAATTCATCTTTGCTTAACTCGAAGTTACATCTTTAGTAAAACGGAACTGCAGCATAAAATTTTGAAATTTTGCTTATACTCTTCTCGACATCAGTTTTTGTATGGGGGAAAGTCTTGATTAAACCACAAAAAAATGTGTTGATTCAGTTTAATCAATATTTTAAAGGATGAAAACTTTTATTGATGGCATTCTTATTAAAGATTCTCCTTCTTTCCAACGATAGGAAGCTGTTTTCTACTAATCTAATATTTTTTTTTATCTCCAACTATGTCAAGTATTTGAAGAAGTTAAAAATTGTTTAATCGCTCCTAACAATCCAAAACATTAAAAGAGGCGCACAAGATCGATTATCCGTGAAGTTCAACTAAATATTTCTCGATTATTTTCCGATAGATATATTCAAAAGTGGTTTTAAAATAAAATCTAGATAATTATGATAAATTTTAAGTTTAACTGATGCCAAACTTAGTTATGTTCGCAAATATGCAAAAAAAAAAAAAATGAATGATGGCTCAACTTTTAAAAAAATATAACCTTTAAACAAAAAAAAAATCGTGCAAAATACATATGAAATACCATTTTTTTTTTTTAAACAATCAATATTCCGTATGATAAATTACAAAAGAATCAAGAATTTATATATCTGTTATTGGTAGCTTATCCTAGTGACAAATATATCGATTTTATGTCTTGTAACAGGAACAACATCTCGCTAACATCTAATATTTTATCAATAAGTTACAAAAGGGAAAAAAAAACATGAACATAATGTTTAATTTTTCTGCTGCGAGTATGGGTCTATTAACTTAATTATAAATTCCCCATCCTCAAAAGAATGCATTGTTTTCAACAGCAGGTTCTGTAAAATCAGGCCAAGGATGGTCTAAATATCATCGTAACATTTTCCTTTCGTTACTTACCTTAATATTTTTAGCAAGAAATTAATAAACGAAAAGTTAATCAATTATGTGGAAGACCATAAAGAAGGTGGGATGCTCGTTACTATCATAATTTTCCAGGATAAGGATAATCCCATAAAATTACAATTCGGTAACAATATTTCCTCATTAAAGAGCATGTTTAATCTTTAATAATAAATTATGAATTTTTTTTATAATCGTGCTAATGGAAAAATAGTTTTGTGTTGTTTAATGATACCATGATCTGGAGCCGTGTGTCAATATTCTTATATCGATTTTAACGCTATGTTTATGATATATTATTAAAGTTCAAGGTTCAAGTTTCAGTGCGAAGCTGTTTGTTTTAAAAACAATAATTCAGAATGAAGTAAATGCTGATCTATTTAGAAGCAATCCATCAAGCTTGACACGATTCTCATGGCGTAACAAGTGTTATTGTAGCTATCATCAGTTTTGAATAAAGTTTGTGTATAGTTACGACATTGCTCCGGATAATTTGTGCAGAGTTTTAAAATTGCTAGAAGCGATAGAAGTTTAGTAACACTTGTCAAGAACTGCCTTGTAGCGCAATAAACGTCTTAAGAAGATTACAATATAGATCAACGACGTATCGCGTAAGAGAAGAATTAGTCTGAAGTACAGCATCCACTTTCCCTAAGCAAAGCAATAAGTACAGCAAAGTAAAGTCACGTTTTTCCTTCACAGGTAATTTAAGCGACATCAGCGTATTTCTCGATATGTCAGGATAACGTCTTTGTCGTCGAAGAACAAGTATAGCAATATCTACTTTAGATTATCGCCTATCCATACTTGTCCAGAAAAATGTGAGAGGAGGGGGAAATCTTATTTAAAGTTATTATACAGATTTCTCTTGATAGAATTATGTTAAACTTATTCTATAAAGCGAACTTTCTCGGTAAACAACTTAGTGGTTTCGACGATATATCATCCACTTAACGATGTTATTTAAATGGCAATTTCTACCGTTATGCCACTCTAAAATTATCTTTTCGGTCGAATTCTAAAAGCTTTTTTGACTTGACTTTAGGAAATTTAGATCGGAAGAGCGTCGTGTAGGGAAAGAGTGTAGATCTCGGTGGTCGCCGTATCATTAAAAAAAATTTTTTTTTTTTTTTTTCGCGTACCTTTTTAAATATTTATATCCTCGACGGAATTTATTTGCGTATTATCGTTCGCGAAGCGGAAATCTGCAAAATATTAACCAATTACAGCGATCGAAACAATGTAGACCAATTAGGACATTTAATAGAATAGATTAAACTCCGCCTTAAAAAAAAAAATTATTAATTAACTTATGACACGCGACCAATGAATTTCGAGTATTTTATAACACGAGACAAGAGAAAATAAATAACCCCGCCCAACGTCATCCGCTACTCATTAACTTTTTAAATAAATGTAAATTATTAATTAGAGTCAGTAATCACGCTTGGTTTGCTAAATATTTCGAAAAAGCTAGTAGATGAGAATGATTACGCTAGTTGTTGACGAAGTTATTTCAGTTTTATATGCAAATTTGGACAGTTTTGTAACTTCCACTTGAAACTCGATTCTTGCAATTAAAGAAATCATTGAAGCTTTTGACGACAAGATGAATATTCAAAAAATGGTTTCTGTCGTCCATAAACATCATTTTGTCGATATCTAATATTTTTTGAATAATCTTACTTACTAAATTAGAGTTTACTCATTAGTTTCAATAAAAATAAATAATAGAAATTTTTTATAATATAAAAAAAAAAGAATTAAAAGAAATCGGTTTATTAAACTTTACACAAGAAGAAACGTTCAATTTTTATAATTTTTTTTGGAATATATTCAACATTATTAATTAATTAAAGAAGCATTCTTATAAATTTTAGATCTGACACTAAAGTATTTTAATTATTTTGAACCTTAAACTTGCCTCACAATTTTAGTCTGGAAACCTAAAACTTATAAAGTTATTTTTTAAAGTATTGAAATAATCGAAACAAATCCATTTCCGGGATGAAGAGGTTAAAGAAAAGTATTCTGGTATGTTTTACTACGTTTTTCGAAAATTGAAGTTCCTCTTTTCATTGGCATACGTTTAAAATCGCAAAAATTGGACTTTACCCGTTCGCGCCCGACATATGAATCTCTTTTATCAAAACCTCTTATTGTTAGTATGAAGCCTCCTCCGGCGATAGTGATGGAATAACAAGGCCATCTGCTCTTCTTTAACTATCCCTCAGGTAATCAGTTTGAAGTTTTTTGATTAATTATGTGCTTCATCTTAATGAAAACTATGCGAAGAATTTTGTTAAACTTCTTTTAATTATTATTATTATTTTTTTTTTTTTCTTAATTAAAACTTAAAGGTAAGTGGAAAAACATTGCAAATACCCATTTTTCCTAGTTTTGAAAAATGGAAAACATCGCAAATACCCATTTTTCCTATTTTTGAATTTGGAAAAATATTGCAAATACCCATTTTTCCTATTTTTGAAACTAGAAAAACATAGCAAATACCCATTTTTCCTATTTTTGAATTTGGAAAAACATTGCAAATACCCATTTTTTCTATTTTTGAAACTAGAAAAACATCGCTAATACTCATTTTTCTTATTTTTGAATTTGGAAAAACATAGCAAATACCCATTTTTCCTATTTTTCAAATTCCCATAAACTACCATAATAAAGGAACTTTCCTACATTTAAACACTTAAAAAGCAGTTTTACTAATACATAACTTTGACAACATTTTTAATGACATAATATCAAAATAAAAAATATATTTGATATGAATTTTATTGTTATAAATAGGAAAACTTTCATTAGACTTATTTTATGTACTTTTTCTTACAAATTTGCAAAGGCAGCTTGCTAATTTACATAGATATGCCTATTTATATGGCTTTCATGCAATAAAACTTAAGCACAGTATGAAAGCTATTTTCGGAAGAGTATTAAATAATGCATGTCACTATTAGGTAGCATAGCGAGTATATTATGCAGCTTAATATACAATTATTAATCATAAAAACGCATTTATTTGCTCGCATTTCTAGAGAAATTTTAAGTGCAGAATCCATTATAAACTCTCTTGGACACAACAGAACATTAGTTGGTATTCATCCGGAATTAAAATGCAGTAGTTAACAGCTATAGCGATCGGTTGCAAGTCTAAATTGGATGTTCGTCAGCAGAGCTTAATTATGTTTAATTAATTGATACATACTCGACAACTGCGTTACTTTACAGATTTACTCTAGCAATAACAGATTAAAAGACATTAAAGAAATTCTAAATGTCACCACTAATTAAACTGCATTAAATGGATTCTGTTTTAAATGAAATCTTCCACATTTGGTATTCTTCGGGATGATAAATGTTTTAATTAATAAAAAAAATATATATCTGAATTCGATTTCTCGATTCGAATCGAGTTAAAAGTTCGATTAGTTTTCATTTTTAATGTTAGAAAAGCGAAAATAAAAAATAAGCAAGAAGTGGTTGCGGAAGAATTTAAATATTTAACATTTGACGAAATATTTTTATTGAATATTTGATGAAGTAATGAATTCGATATGAAAAAGATGGTGAAAAATATTTTAAAACACGTAAAATCGTAATTATCCGAAAAATGTTTAATATTAAAATAATTAAATTATCGATGAGTGTTTGGAATATCAGTATAAGTAATTAAAAACTACTGATTTAAAATCTGTTGCATTTGGAGAGATATTCACGTCCATAGAAGTAGAAGAAGTCGAAATAGAAGTAGTAGTAGTAGTAGAGATTCACGTGAGTAACGTTAAATATAAAGTGACCAAACGTCCCGGACCAGCCGGGAAGATCCCGGTTTTTGAATCTTTGTCCCGGTTTGAAAAAATGTCCTGGATTTGTCTCGGTTTTGAATAAAATGTCCAGGATTGTCCCGTTTTTACTTATAAATAAATAGTTCATATTAAAAAGTTTAGAAAAAAGATTAACTAGATTTAATTTCAAAAAATTAGCTTCGCTTGAAAAAATGTCCTGGATTTGTCTCGGTTTTGAATAAAATGTCCCGGATTGTCCCGTTTTTACTTATAAATAAATATTTCATATTAAAAAGTTTAGAAAAAAGATTAACTAGATTTAATTTCAAAAAATTAGCTTCTGAAGAATTCTTCTTTCCAACTTTTACTATGCATAGAATATGGTCACTCTAATATAACCAATGTGGATGAATCAATCTGAAGAAAAAATAATAAAAGTAATAGTAAAATATATTGTTTATGTTTCTTTATCTCTTCCTGCTTTCTTTTTAGGCAAATATTTTAATAATATTTACTTTTTCATTATTTTTCAAAAAAAAAATTTTTTTTTTTTTTTTTGGATTTTGTCCAATCTCACACCTTATACGCCTCCTCAATATTCAGAGCGTCCAGAGTTGAAGTTCAAAAAAATCTGGTCATTTTAGTTAAATGTATTCTAACAATGTGCATTATTTTCATTCGGTTTCTCGAAATAAATATAAATACATAAAAATATTTACAACCTCTTCCTCTTCCTACAGTATAAATTTAGTAACCTAAATTAGCATAATAGCATTATCTAGTATTGCTGTGATTAGTAGAACTTGTACTCGTTGTTCGGGATAATTATTGCTAGCAGTAGAGTTTGTCTAGCATTATTAATAATGACAGAACTCTTTCATTTATTCAAACTTCTAGAATCTAAAAGTTTCATTCCAGAATTCTTCTTTTAAATTGTTTTTTTTTTTTTCGTTTTTCTTCGCTTCATAACTTCAATTATGTCTCTCTCTACTCTTTTCGTTCTGTGTTTCTTGTTTTTTTTTGTTTTTGTTTTAATGAGACGTTATTTCGCCATATCTTTTAACTCTAGAAATTCATTACTCCTTCTTTATTGTTATTCTATAAAAAATCGTTTAACTAGAATTCCGCAATCTTCTATTTAATTCAGAGATGCTACTCTGTGAAGTTTGCTTCTTCTTTGGAAACTTAAGAAAGCTATACAGTATTTCGTTCTGTTTTAATTAATTAAATCCTGAAATAGAAAAATCACGCTTTATAGTTGGATACTTTTTTTATTTTCTATTATTTCTTCAAAGTAAACACGATGCTTCAAATCTCTCATCCGTATAAACAGTCGAGTGTCTGTGTGTATATGAAAACTTTTAAAAGAACTCATGCGATAATATTTTTTAACAGCAAAAACAATAATTAAACTGTATTACTTAACATTCGCATTTAATTAATTATTTGCTCATTATCGATAGAAGAAAAATCCTTTAATCAAATTAAGAAATAATTATAAAAAAGAAACAAATTTGTTAACAGATAAATAACTTATTCTCTTGTGATTTATGTCATTTTTATTATTTAACTAATAGTATAATGAATTTTTTCACTTTTTTTGTTGTTGTTGAAAAATAATTATAATGAAATTTTGTAAATATTTATTTTTTTCCTATTGTATATCTTTATCTGCTCTTTTCATTTTCATGCCTTTATTTCAACAATACTATTGTATCAATTTCTTATCTTTACTTCAACAATACTATAACAATACTATTGTATCAATTTCTTACCTCTAACAATACTGTTACAATAGTATTGTATCAGTTTCGTATTTTTAACAATACTATTGTATCAATTTCTTACTTTTGCTTATTAAAGCATATATTTTAACAATAAAGTATCCGTACTTTTGTATCAATTTCATACCTCTTTAACAATTCTGCTATATCAAATTAACTCTCGTATAACGCGGATGTTAGATCCCATAGAAACGCAGCGTTATACGAGACTCACATCACATAGGAAAAGTAGGATTAGATTTAGAAACCGTTTTTTTTTTTTTAATTATATAAACAACAATGACATATCCAACAACAAAGTATTTATAATAAATAAATAATTTTTATATAAAAAATCATTACATATTAATTATGTATGTAACTCACCAGAAAGAGATTAACAATTACCATTTTTAATGCGCTTTCCTAGCAGAAAATAAAGACAGTTTTCAACAATAAATACTCTGAATGGTAAAAAACTGACACTACGCAAAAAAATATGTATGTATGTAGGGGAAAACTGACACTACGCAAAAAAAATATGTATGTATGTAGGGGAAAACTGACACTACGCAAAAAAATATGTGTGTAGTAGGGGAAACTGGTCCAAAATGATCCCCTTAAGCGAAACTCAAAAAAAATTCAAAATAAGTTGTTGCTATATTAATTTTTTTATATATTTTTGAAAACTATTCTTCCGACTATAAAATATCCTAAACACTTCTAGGATTATTCAATCGAAATAAGAGAAAAAATAAAATTTCGAGACCTACGCCAAAGGACCATTTTGTACACCCCTCGTTCCGCAGATACTTACAATTAATAAATAATTATTTATTAACATATAAATTATATATGAATTTATAAATTAAACAATAGTTGTAAATTAAAAGCACAGCTAAAACAAGTTTTATTATATCTATGTTTATGGAAGTAAAAGAAACATCAGTTAACTAAAATTCTGATACCTTAGGTAGCAGACATTGATTTTCATTTAGTCGAAATGGCAGATCTCAAAATACTAATCTAACTAGGACATTAATCGCCATCTTTGTTTGTAGTAGTAGTACAAACTTTTCTGGTTTGTCAACACGTGATCGTAAAACTTAAGGAAATAAATACAATGTAGGATCGTTTCACCCTGACGGATCATTTTGGGCCAGTTTTTTCTACATACGTGTAGGCTAAAAGATGTAAAATTGGTAAATACTTTTATTACATACTCCAGAAAGTGATTGTTAACCTCTTTCTAGTGTATGTAACATACCAGAAAGAGATTAACAATTTTTATAATTATATTTATAAAATTTTATATAATTTTTAATGCGCTTTCCTGGCAAAAAAAACAATAAACACTTTGAATGGTAAAAAAACTGACACTAAGCAAAAAAAATATGTATGTATGTGTGGGCTAAAAAGTAATTTCCCTAATATAAATTCGTAGAGATTTCTAGAAATTTGTAGACCGCGTTGTATTAGTACCGCGTTATACAAGGGTTTACTATATTTATTTTAACAGTACAGTACTTCTGTATACTTCATGCAGTATTCTAATAGTACTTTAACGATTTTACTGATCACTTTCATACATTTCTAATAATGCTATTTTAGCATATTTCTGTATATTTTATTCAGTATTTTAACAGTACTTTTAATAATTCTTTATGCTTTCAACAGTATTTTTACGAATTCCAAAATTATTAAGAGTTATTAAAAATATATACATATAAATTTTACTTGCCTATAAGTTTAATAAAAGCCATTTACGTTCCTAACAGAACAAGTACCTCTACAGCAACAAAAAACAAAAGTGTTTAGATAGAAGACATTGTTCCTTCGCTATGCAATTTATGTATATATATTTTTTTTTTATATAAAAAACTTTCTAAAAGTATTTAAATCTTCATTAATAAAACTTTAATAACGAGCACCTTCGCAATTTAAAGTTTTCGCTGTTTCATAACTAGAGAAAGAATTCGAGACGTTATGAAAGAGGACATCCACTTAATCCTTAATCCTAACAATATAGTTCGCAATTTTCCTTAATTAGTTTTTCGTTTTTAGAAAAATAACTTTGCTGTTTATTAATAAAATCGATTTTTAATCGATAATTATAATAAATTAATTTTACTTCTCTATTTATTATAGATTTTTTTTTTTTTTTAATATCTTATACATAAAATCTGGAAACTGTAAACATTATATAACGTGTAATGCATGATAGAAGTTTTAAAAGAGGATAAAGACAAATGAAGTTTCCTTGGAAATTATCTTATGTAACATAAGAAAAATGGAGCAAACATAATCAAGATACGACATGAAAGAAGAGAACTGGAAAGATAAACATTAGACATTACTTACAGGAAAATTAAAATTATATATTCTACACAGCAAAAAGTGCAGCAAAGCTTTGAAGATGAATCTAATAGAGAAAATTAAGCTTAATCGTTTATAATTTATTATTACAACAGTTAAAAATTAAATTTATTCTTTTAAATCTTATTTAAATCTTGTTCCAAGATCGCAAATTGGTTGCAGTTGCTTGGACTCACGTATTCATGAAGCAACAAGTTCCGTACTTGGAAAAACATCAACCGATCGATCATCAAAAACAACAGATTGCTAGTCTTGTAAATAATCGTATCAATTCAGTTTAATTTTTCGCAAAACATGCATTTAAAATACTTAAAATCTACTGAAAAAAAAAAAACAGTATATTATGTTTTTTTCCCACCCATCGAAAGTAATTAAAAAATCGAAAACTAATAACGTACAGAAATCTCGTTCTAATTTTTATTTATATTAGAAAAAAAAAACTACTTGAAAAATTTTTTAATAGAATGGATCGATAACGTTCTTTACACGAATTAAATTAAATATTGTTTAAGGTTGAGCAAACAGAATTTCGTAGAGTGGATCTCAGAAAATTGTTACATCAATTATCGGCATGTCAACATCCTGATTAGTCCTTCATAATTGCCGTTTTTGAGAACTACTTTACTTTTTATTTGTTTTATCTCTGCCATCCATCTCCATACCTACATTTTAATGAAAATAAAAGCGTTTACCAATCTCTCGCAGGAATAAAATCGATTATAATGATTACACAACTTTCCTGATAATCGATTACTTTTTAATATCACATAATAAGACTCCTCATTAAAATTTAACTATGTAAGAATAAAATATTGCTTCTTTTTATGATTAAAAAGTAAAAATTGTTGTTTCTTCTATCAATCTGTGTATCCAAACTGGATGCAAATATTTCAATTATGTCTTAATGCGGAGAAGTTAAGAGGATATCTTTCCTGATTTGACTTTTACATTTGACCACGGGTGCGAGAATCAATTCTCTAACATAATATTTATTTGAAAGACTCGGGCAGAGAGAGAGAGAGACATTCTTAAGAATTCAATCTCTCTCTTCTTGCTTTGAATACGAAAAAAAAAGTGGAAAGGTTTTAGATCAATCTCCAAATCCTTTGAAACCAGATACAAGTTTCTCTAAGTGGCTTATAAGGACTCGGCCAACTTGATTATCTCCACAGAATCTATGGTAAATTTTTCTTTAGTATATCCTACATCTAATCTATTTTATTTAATTAACATGCTAATCTTACAAATTATTTTTAGAAGGATTGGAATGTTTGCTTTTTCCTTTAGCTGTTGCTTTTTCCTCTAGCTGATAGTTTTATGCATTCACTTGTGCTATTTTAAGAGTTTTGATCTTTCTGTAATTTTTAATTATTCGATTTTATATTTTTGTAACGAAGTAATTTTCTCCTCGTAGTCATAAAATTTGCATTTTTGCATGGTCACGTATTTACAAATAGCGTTATAATTGCTCTTTGCGTACTATTAATGTTAATAAATGTCAAAGAAATAGCGAATTAAAAATTAATGCTCTAATAATATTTTTACAGTTTTTTTTTTTTTTAATGTTTTTGAAAAGAGGTTAAAGGTCGTTTTTCGATAATTTTTAAAGACTTTGCAAGGATTAATTCTCGTGTAGAAGCTTTTGCAATATATAAAATGATTTGCTATTAATTGTGTTTTTCGCGTGAAGACAAAGTTGCTGCTCTTCGTGATTAAGTCTTTTTACATTAAATTATTAATTAAATAAAAAGGTATCTTGATGTGCACGTGCATAAACGTATATAATTTGATAATCATTAGTATAAACTAGAAGAACTTCAATAATAGAGACTTGAATCGAAGCTTGTTAGTGTGTTTTCTTTCATAATAACGTAAGCACTCGAAAATTAATTGAAATCTAAACAAAATTGCCTACCTCATTATTATGTCCAACACTGAATTTTTTTATAACAATTCTTTGAGCGGAGCTCCTTGAGTAATTGCGATAAGTATGAAGACGATTGGGACGGAGCTAATAAATTGGATAACAAATTTTTAGATTGTATAATTACACAGCCAGAATTAATTAAATGATAGAAAACAAACTTTAATATCTTCCTTGAGTATATCCGAATTTTATTTAATTTAAAACTCTTTGTAGTCATTTAGGAAAACAGCTCATTTTCCTTAAGTATCTATTATATATATTACCACCTTAAATTAAAAGCTGAAATTGAAAATGTTAAGAGTTCAGATTTACAAGAATGGCAGAATCCATCAAGCTGAGAAAATTTCTCTTGATATTTATAACAAGTAGAAAAGTTCTCTTTCAGCTCTCTTTTTTTTTTTTTTCTTTTATTTTACATCTTACTCGATTATTACTCGATTTGTGCAAAAGATAATTGTTTATTAAGTGCATTCGACAAAATTTCTATCTCGATATTCATCAAAATTATTTAAAAATTTCAAACTCGCGTCAGTAGATATTGGAGTAAGTGATCTTAGAAGCTCGAAACTTGTCAAGTAAACTAATTTTCTAAGTGTTTCTGACAGTTACTTAACTGCATTTAGCAATACATTCGTGTTCTAAAATCTTACACTTCTATTAATGTTTACCACGAAAATTTTCGTAGTAAACATTAATAGAACTTGAATCATAGATGAAGCAACGATGGCAAAATTTTATAGTTATGATCATATAAGTGCTGCTGTATAAAAAAACCTATGCGCTTTCTATACATTTGTTTCGGTAGAAATGTGTTATACAAGATAATACTAAAGTTATAAAATACTTTCCATTCAAATTAACAGGTTGACAGTGTTAACTTAATTACAAAACGTTGCGCTTACATTATTAAACAGTTTTCCACAAAGTAAACTTAATGAAATTATTCCTCAAGAGACATTATCGTCTAACCCTCAGTTACTAATATTCCAGATGAAGAGACTTTACTATCTTCTAAATAATATGACTAAATTATAAGAATTTGCATATCACGTTTTAAACAGAGATTTATTTTTATTGTATTTCTTTTATACTGCCAACGTTTTAATATTATAAATGCTCCAACAGATGCTTTCATTCTGTACACAGATGGTGTTTCTTATCGCAATGATAAAATAACAATAAAATTATTATTTAAAAATAATAGTTTTTATCGTTATTAATGTTGAAGCTTTATTTCTTTTTTCCCTTATATCAGTTGCTCATATTTAATTTTGGAAAATATGAGTTTCAACTAACAAGTAAAAGGTAAATAAAGTAAGGTAACTGAAATGTAATTTCGTTTTTATAACCGTATGACGAATAACAAAAATGTCCTATTTGCCCAAATCAACTGTAGCTAATGCTACAAACTGTCAAATTATTCTCAATTTTTCATGCCAGATTGCGACTAAATTATCTAAATAATGCGTGTAAACAATGATAAAGCGCACAATTTCCTTTCGGTTTCTCTTATCAAATAGTAGCAATACAATATGTTCGTTTCTGCTGTCGTTCAAAGCGAACGTTCTAAAATCTATCCATAATTTTTAAATAATTTAAAGAGAGAGAGAGAGATTCGGGGAGAAATGGAACTTACCTAAACCCATCTTGATCCCGGTCCATGCTTCTCTAAAAAATCCTACAAGCCTTCTATATAAAGAACGTTTACCTCTTCTATTAGGCGAATAGTTCCGATGCCTAGGACCCGATCTGGTCCCAGAAGTGTGAGAAGATACCATTCCATACATGACAGCGCTGCCAGGATCACCTGTTGATATCCGAAAGTGTTACCACTGATATAACCGCCGTGTTGCCAGCCAAAGTTCTTATTAACCTTCTATTTGTTCAGTTCAGCTTGTTGCACGTCAGGATACTGTAGACAGCATTCATCTTGGTTTACTTCTCGGTTATGTCGCACATCCCATCTCGGTGTCATCTGTACCTTAGTCTCCAATGGAACCGTTCTCCTCCACGTGACATGACGTCACCAGCACCGCACGCTGCCGTCATATCTACCACTTCATAAATTCTTCTCTAGCGGGTCCATTCCAAATATTTTGTTTATTTTTAATATAGAACTTGTAGCCTGCAGCATCGCAGTTCTATTTCTGGCATATTTATTCCATTAATGATGCTAGGCCCCGCGGTAGGTCCCGATATTAAATTTATTGGGCCCTGAAGGTGAATCCCGCCTAAATCTAATAGGACTTAGGAGAATTGAGGCTAATTTTTCTTACATCACATCTCTCTCTCTTTCTCTCTCTCTCTATACCCCCTTCTTTTACATGTCTCAAGCACGTAAAAGATTCGCACTTACATCTCCATCTGAATTCTAAGCATAGCCCATAAATATCTCTTTCTTTAGATTACAATGCGTAAATAAAACGGAGAAAATTTTAATAGCGATTTTGCGATTTGCGATTTATTAAATCGCAAATCGAATTGCAATAATTGCGATTTTGCGATTTGCGATTTTTGTTTAATTACAATTAAATTGACAATTAAAGCGAAAGTTTCAACTTCATTCTTTCTAATTCATATTAAATGTTAATTTTCAATTTAACATTTAATATGAATTAGATTTCTCATTTAAAATGAAATAGATTTCTTTTTCTTTTTTTTTTTTCAGTTTAACTTAAATACAAATCTATTTAAATTGAAACTGAACAAATTTCGATTTTAAAATCGAATAAATTTCAAATCGAAATCGAAATTTGTTCGGTTTCACTTAAACAAAAAATTAAAAAAAAAATGTATTAATAATAATTCGAAAGTTTCAATTTCATTTGTTTTTAATTTTCAATTTAACATTTAATATGAATTAGATTTCTCATTTAAAATGAAATAGATTTCTTTTTCTTTTTTTTTTTTCAGTTTAACTTAAATACAAATCTATTTAAATTGAAACTGAACAAATTTCGATTTTAAAATCGAATAAATTTCAAATCGAAATCGAAATTTGTTCGGTTTCACTTAAACAAAAAATTAAAAAAAATGTATTAATAATAATTAAATGTGATGATGATAATAATAATAATAATAATAAATAGAAATTTTTTAAACTATGCGACTGGAGATGATATATATAAAAATAAATCAAAATTATCATCAAACGCAGATTATTTTTGGGCGGAACGCATGAAATTTTCAGCAAAATCCATTGTTAACATAGCTTGGGTGGGCCACTTAGATTTATTGAATACTTTATGATAATAGATATATATTATCCTTCCTTATTTTTATTATTCCAAGAGAACAATTTATTATCCTAATGCCATTTATCCTACCTAATTAATCTGAGTACTAAAACTTGCAGAATGCGCTAGTAAAGTGCGTTATGCCAAAAAGAGCAAAATTTCTATGCCAAGTCACGTGAGTAGATCAAAAGTAATAATAAAAAGTGGAAGATAAATTTAAAAATCGATACATAAAAAAAGTAAATGGAAAGATAATGGAAAAGATTAGTACTGGATTTTATGAAATTATCAATAACATTTTAAGAAAGATCTTATTACGTCATCATGTTGTTTTGTAATGATTATATACCTCCGTTACCATAGCAACAGTTTGAGCATCATCCTAATAGTGTTCACGCAGCTCGTCTGTCTAATGGACGTCAAATTTACTGACTTTGTTGTAGGAAATTGGTAAAGGAGGATGAATTAAGTTCAGAACATTTATTTTGATCAAATTACCATATAAACTCCCAAAATATGATTTACAGATAGCAATAACGCGCGACCTTTAACCCGTAGATAAAGTACATAGTGCCACGAGGTCATTATGCAAACATTTTGAAACTCGATGAATGAGAGCAGTATCGTAAAGTTTTGGAGGAAACGAAGTGTTCTATATCCTTTATTCAAATAAGTCGCGTGATTATTGCGTGAATTCGTTCTCTAATCACGTGATTGATAACCACGTGATTATCATCTCCAAAAAGAAATTGCAAAAAAGTATTATTAAAAGAAATGAACTGGAAGAAAATTTCTCTATGGAGTGAGCGATATTATCGTGTTTTATATTAAAAAAACAGCATCTCATAATTTTTTTAATTTTAATTTGCATTGTTTCTGATCAGAAATAAGGTTACTAGTTTTGTTTTCTTTTTTTTTTCGATATTTTTATCCGTTCTATTATCAGCCTTGACATATGACAGGCGGCAAGAAAAACAATTCTGCCATTCGCAAAATTACCTTAAGGCTTGTAAAGTATACGAAACTGCCTCCTCCCTTTCCTGATACAACTTACATCAATACAATATCGATCAGTTGTTTCATCTTTCCCCCAACTCTCTGTTTTTCGGAAAAAAAAAAGTGACCCTGTTTTTAATTTCTTTACATGTTGCTTCCAGCTAAAACCTCTTCAATATTAAAGAAAATGCTTTTAAAATGAGAAGTTAACATTCCATTTCCCTCTCTTTTTTTTTAAGGTCAAGTGATTTTTATTCCTCGAATGATAGACGATAAAGAAATTGAGCGAACAAAATCAAAGATTGAGGGAAAAAAAATTATAATGTTGTCTTATATAGAATTAAATTAGGCGCGATGGTAACAGTTACAAAGTTCTTTCTTTAAAGCCAAGGTAGAATCTATTTGGAGATATGGTGAAGCACGTGTCACGTAATTTGTTGCCAACGAACGTGATGAATCATTTATATCAAGAGATACGAGGTTCTTACATTGTCGCGTGTTCGCTATCGCTTACTTGTAGAGATCTAACAATATCAATTGATTCTATTGAAAGCCTTGCGATTATTAGTCTATTCTTCGATATAAAACGAAAAAAAAAATTATCACTATCGCCATTAACATAAAAAAAAAAAAATAACGCAAGAAACGGCTCTCATTAAAACGGAAGCATATGGAAGATAAAATTATAAAATTTTTGTTCTAGTATTATTTTATCTGTTTAATTTGTCGTGTTTAGAAAAGTTTTATTTTATCTTCCCCAGAGTTTAGTTATACAATCATTTCCATTCAATATGGATGAACATATATCAGTTTACACAAAGACGTCCGTTATCATACAATCTCGAGTTTGCCATTTGCCATTTAATTAATCAATTTTTAGAACAATAATTAAATTATTACGTTTCCTCTCTTACGTAACAATCGAAGTATACAGATTCTAAATTTGTATCATAATTAAAAAAATAAAATTATTTAAACCGTAAATAGGTGCTGGAGAGATTTTTTTTTCTATCATCTGTAGAAAATGTACTCTAACAAAAATTCCCTTAAGCTCTCATGCCGAAACTAAACTAAACATAAAATATATTTTAGAATTTTCCTAAAGGAAAATATTTTTCTATGAAGCTTACCTTGAATCTAAAGATTATATTTCACTTATATTTTCTCTCCATATGGTCTATTATATCTTTTTTTAAAGTGGTTTAAACATTTCTCTCCGTATGATG
Organism: Olivierus martensii; assembly: GCA_000484575.1. Taxonomy (NCBI): domain Eukaryota; kingdom Metazoa; phylum Arthropoda; class Arachnida; order Scorpiones; family Buthidae; genus Olivierus; species Olivierus martensii. The sequence continues at coordinate 20,804 of AYEL01076384.1, forward strand.
TTACAAATAAAATCTCATTTTAATGATGGTGGATCTAAAGTGTATTTTTAAATGTTGAGTATTTTTATCAAAACGATGCTTATAATATTTAAATTCAAGCTATTTAATCCATATCTCGATTTTTTTATTTATTTTTTTTAACAGAATTTATTAATTAAAAGATACAGTACTTATAAATGTTGATCATTAATCAGGACCGTTTTGTTCTGTGAACGTTATTATAAATTATAAAACGCTTAATAGCGTAATAAATTAAAAATTAGCGTCATTTTCGTCATAAAATAGCGAGTTTACAAGAGATACTGTATGATTTATCCACATAACAAAAGCATCCGAAAGATAAAGCATCTTCGTAGATCAAAGCTGGAAACTGAATTAAATTATCAAAAATTTCAATATATTTTTGTTTTATTCGGGAGTGTCCTACACATTATTATATTTTACCGAAAATTTTGCAAATTACTGATAAAATTTAATAATAAATTTAATCTGAGTGCTTAAGTTTATGTTGTATGCAGTGTAGCATGTTTTGCAGGGGTATGTCATCTTTAATATTCATTATGGTAATATATATCTTTTATTCTGAGCCATTTTGATTGCATTCTAGTTTAATAATAAATATGTCTTGTTCTTTTAAAATACGTTAAATAAGAATTCCACATAATCAATTCTTCCACACAACAGATTTCAAATTTATTTTTATACGTCTTATCGATTCTCTTATATCTTATCTTTCTACCGAATCTAAAAATTTCATTTCGTCTACTCGGATGCTGATTTAGTTTATATTTTTTGTTATTCGTATCTAATTCATTAAGGAGTATCTAAGCAGATTTAAATTAAAAAATATTTTCTGTATGTTTTTTTTGACTTTCCGAAATTTTTAATATGGAAGAGTGGGGTTAGTTGTCACAAGGGTAAATTGTTATTGTTTAATTTATCAAAATTCTTCTGATATCATTAATGCATTGAATTTGCAAATTTACATAGTTTCTAGATGATTAGTATACTCAAATAAGTGCTACAATCGGAACAATTTTGTTACTTTAAACTGCATCAATTTACCCTTACAACTACACCCTATACAACTATACCTTTACAACACCCTATACAACTATACCTATACAACTATACACTATACAACTATACACTATACAACTATACACTATACAAATATACACTATACAACTATACACTATACAACTATACACTATACAACTATACACTATACACTATACAACTATACACTATACAAATATACACTATACAACTATACAACTATACCTTTACAACACCCTATACAACTATACAACTATACCTCTTACAATTATACCCTTTACAACTACAGTCTTTACAACTATATCCTTACAACTACAGTCTTTACAACTATATCCTTACAACTACAGTCTACAACTATATCCTTACAACTACAGTCTACAACTATGCCCTTACAACTACAGTTTTTACAACTATGCCCTTACAACTATGGTCTTTACAATTACGCCTTTCAATTATATCCTTAAACTACACTCTACAACTATATCCTTATAACTACATCCTTATAATTATATACTTACAATTATATCTTTACAAGTATACCCTTATAACTTGCCAACTCCATTTTCGCTATATATAGTGCCTATATAAGTCAGTATATGCTATAGGATCCACATCCATATCCAAGAGTGTGACGACTAACTTACCTTGTGACAACTAACCCCACTCTTCTGTGTTATAAATTTTGGAGCATTAAAAAAAGCACACGGAAAGTATTTTGTAATTTAATGTGTAAATAAAATTATGAATTTTATATCAGTGACAATAAAAAATTTATCCATAGAATAATATTTTACAAATTTCTCATTCCTAGTCCTATTAACAAAAAAAAAAAGATTCAAAATTCTATCAGACAGAATAAAAGAAAAACAAATATAAATTATTCTAATTATAAAACTTAAACATCATTTACAGTGATTCGTATTATAAGCATTCACTTGGATGTTTACTCAGTTTTAAATCTATAGAAGCAACGAAGAAGTTCCATTCGAAATGTATATACTTGGTCGTATTGACTAACATATGTCATTTCCTCGCTTCTCTCAAGTTGACTTCGATATCTTTGTTTGTATTATATTTACTAAAATAAATATTTAAACAACTTTGTTCGGATTTGAAATTCAATCATCCTAAAGGAATTTTTATAAAATACCTTCTTTGTTTTAAATTCTTGAAATTCTTTTATATTATATATATATATTTTTTTACTTTTTGAATTGCTTTTGACCTTACAAAATCGAGACGCAATGAAAGAGAAATTGCTGGTTGTCATGGAAACTGCCTCTTCCATCCCACTAACCTTTGTTCTCTGCGAAAGATGTTGTCCCATCTGTCACTACTTCTATCTCACTAGTTCTTTCACTCGCAAACGGATGAAAGATGAACGAATTTAAAACGTTGCCGTGTCCCCGTTTACGTATAAAATTTATTATATTACATCTATCAACGCGTTATAACGTAACAGAGCCTTGTGCATATTCCTGTGCATAAATCCAAATAACGCATTCTTGAAAATCGCCATATTTTTTTTTTTTTTTTTTTTTTTGTGCATAAATCCAAATAACGCATTCTTGAAAATCGCCATTTTTTTTTTTTTTTTTTTATGTTTGAGTAAAGTTAAAAAAAATTTCCGATTTTTCATCCTCTTTCTGTATTTAACTGGAATGGATAAATTTAAACCTAATTCTGAAGATGATAAAAATTTTTTTAAGATTAAAAAAATCTCGATAATTTTATCTAGACGCCATCTATCGACATTTTGAAACGAGACTATAAAAAAATATATAATAATAATCGTCGTCGTCATTTTTCTCGTTTCAAATTTCTATTTTTCTTCAAAAAATAATAATCTACAAGCCAAAATAGAAATCTTGAGAGAATTCTGGACAATGATAATTTGTCCTTGAAAGCTGCTTAATTGCTAGAGAAGATTAGAACAGATGACATTTATTTTAACATTTTCTTTCTGGTAGTCATACTCGACCAATTAATGGCAAACTGCATCCATTTGCCATCCTAATTAAGTAATTACATATTACTCGAAGAGAAAGGAATTTTTATTAAACAAAACAACGCTAATTTCTCAAAATTATAGCGTATCATTACGTAAGATGTTAACTCTGTTTAGACGGGGAAGATTAATTCGTGATTGTAAAGATCATTTTGTGTATTAATGGCCGACTTCGTAAGTATTAAAGTATCAGTTTTAAATCTTTATCAATTGTCAAAATAGCAATTATCAAAAGGAAGTCTTCGGAAGTTTTACCATCCGCCATTTTTTAAATGGATAAAGCTGCAGGCTATTTAGCCTTATTTCAAGATCGACTGAACTTATAGCTCGAAAGTTATAAGAGGATCTTCAAAATATATTCGAACCATTTTATATGGTTGGAGACAGTTTAATTGATGTGTCGTCAATGGTTTGACCTTTCTGATAAATTTCATAACAATTCAATAACCATTTCAAGATATTTTAAGAGAAATGGTTCAAAAATGGTAGATATCTCAGACGTTTCAATAGCTACCATTTTTGAACCAATGAGTTAAAAGATGCGGCTCTTAATGGCATTACATCCCTATTAAATTCCATAAAACTTTGATAGTTCTAAAACCACACAGACAGACAAACAGAATGGTCATCTTATAATCTTCACTTTCATTCAGAAAATAGAATAAAAAGCGGATTTTTTCACAATACTTATTTATAGAAAAGATTTATGATGATATTTTAAAATCATTTTCAGCAGATTGTTGATGATTGATGAAGCTTAACTATCGTACATTGATTTATTAGTTTAATTATAAAGAGACTGTGACGTATTATAGCTAAGATACAAGATATGATGCTCTGAAAATTCGACAGGATATAGATGGCTCTATTATTCATATTGAAAAGATCTTCTTCTCATAATATGAATTTATGCATCCCGAACAACGCATATACCCTCGGTTTTTTTTAATTAGCAACCACACACTCCGATCGTTTTTAAGGACAAAAATTATTTTAACAACAAAATAAACGTTCAGTAATACTTACAGTTTCAACCACTCTTAAATTATTTTCTAGTAAAAATTTACTTGGGAGATCATACGCTTCTGGAGAGACAATCGAATACAGAAAGACGAGAAGGAAACGAACGGAGGAGTAACATTTCCGTTCCTCCTACTTCCTGTTGGTGATCCTAACGACTTGTCTTACACGCCATTTATCCTTTAACCTTATAACCTTAATTCACTTACCAGAACATTTGCTATAGAAAAGTATTAACAGTTAAATAAAGGATGAATTTGCAAGATTAAACAGGAAATTCGAAACAAATGAAACAGCAGCACCTCAGTGCGTTTTTTTATAAAGCTAGAAAATTTATGAAAAATAAACTTTAATATTTTGAAAATTAATCAGTAATTTGAGAATTTTATTATAAAAAAAAATATTGTTTAGTAAGACTTAATACATTTAATAGCTTTGAAAACAGAGAAACTTTAAAACCTGAAACTACAGCGCGTAGGATTCATTATGGAGAGAGAGATATTGGATGACATTACCATGACGAAGGTAGATGGAAGAGGTCAATCAATATTCTAGAAGTTTGTGATCCCCAAGATTTTCTAAATTCTGATAATTCAGCATTTTCGTGTGATTGGCTAAATCTGAGAAACATAAATCTGTTAAGCCAATTTGTCACAGATAAAATTTCCGAGGATTAACCTAAACAAGAAAAATAAAATAAGAAATGGAATTTTGAGAATTTCTCTTTTTTCTTTTTTTTTTTTTTTCCTGGTTGGTTTTATAAGACAAAGTTAAATAATTTTGGTGGAAAATTAATTCATGTGAATACTGTGCAGAAAAATGAAATTCAGTTGCGATTCTATATTTATTAAATGTAGAAAAATTCTCTCGAAATCCTACAAGTATAATTAATGGGTTTCTTATACTGAAACTGATATCAAACTAGCAGTTTCTGTTGCTATTTTGCATTTAATGTCGGTATTCACCGCGGTGATTAATTCTCAGACCAAGGTAAGTCCTATTTTTCGTATTCGTCATAACAAATTTCGTGAATTAATCTCCAACTGTGAGTGGTTATTTAACTCCTCCCTGATAAGAGCGAGTTGAGTAACAACTCGCAGTTGAAGATTAATTTTCGAAATTTGTGACGAATACGAAAAATAGGACTGATCATGGTCTGAGAATTAACTACTGTGGTGAATACGGCCGTTAAATGTAGAATAGCAATTGAAACTACTAGTTTAATATCAGTTTTAGTATAAGAAATCTATAGGATGCATTTGGGATGGAGTGAATGCTGCCAATACAGTAACTTTCTAAGGGACAATAGGAAATGCCTCAAAAGGAAACTCTTCAACATGGGCATACTTACTAGTAATGACGTATGACTGTGGATCCTTACCAAAAACATGGAATAGAAACTAGCAACAACCCAAAGAAGTATGGAAAGATATATGTCAGGATTCAAAAGGAGAGACCGCAAGACCGACATATGGATAAGAGAACAAACCGAAGTAGAAGGCATACTGGTAACAGAAGCAGTTTAAATTAAGGGACAATAGGAAATGTCTCAAAAGGAAACTCTTCAACATGGGCATACCTACTAGTAATGACGTATGACTGTGGATCCTTACCAAAAACATGGAATAGAAACTAGCAACAACCCAAAGAAGTATGGAAAGATATATGTCAGGATTCAAAAGGAGAGACCGCAAGACCGACATATGGATAAGAGAACAAACCGAAGTAGAAGGCATACTGGTAACAGAAGCAGTTTAAATGGCGTTGGACAAATAGAATTACAGAATAAAGAGAGAATTACAGGTAACCATGGCAAGGGAAAAGATATCCTGGCAGGCAATACAAACGATGGAGAGATGATATAAGAAAAATAATTGATGCACATGTTAGGATTCACTATGAGGGATCGCAAGACCAACATATGGATAAGAGAACAAACCGAAGTAGAAAGCATACCGGTAACAGTTAGAAGCAATAAGTGGCATTGGGCAGATCACATTGCAAGATACACCGATAACCGATGGACAAAGAGAATTACAGAGTGGTAACCAAGGCAAGGGAAAAGATATTCTGGCAGGCAATACAAACGATAGAGAGATGATATAAGAAAAGTAATTGGATCCCAGTGAATGCAGATTGCAGATTCCATAAGACATTACATCTGAAAAACAAAAGAAGGAGGCATCCAGCAGTGGATAAAATAAGAAATGCTGATGATGAAGAAATCCATTCGTTATACTTATAAGATTTCGAGAAAATTAAAATTGAATGGATAAACTGCAAGAGTTTGCAACTTATTGAATTATTATTAACAAACATAATTTTCCAAGCACAATTTTTAAAATGAAATTTCGGAAGATAAATTAATAGTTGTACATGCTTTTAATCTGTTAAAAGTAGATTGATGCAATTCCCATTTCATAAAATATTTCGTAAAGTTACCAAGTTTAATATTTTATTTCTCTACTTTAATTATTAACCTGCTATTAAAATCAAAAATTTAATGTTTTGAATCCTATTTTTATTACTAAAACATGATTTAACCGTACAGTCCAATTTAATATAGTTAAGTGTTCTCAAAACAATTTTATTTTAGAACTAACAGTTATGATGATTAAATCAACCAAAATTTTACCAAAATAAATAAGAATATTCGTTAATATCAGTATTCGTAAGAAGTTGAGATTGCCACCAATAATGAACAGGCATCAATAATCATAAAAAATTTTTATAATTACATATTTTTTACATATTTAAATTCAAATACTATAAACATATTCTGCTTACAAGTTTTTCAGCAATATATTGAAAATCAAGATATTCTCAATGAAATTACTGGCAAAACTTAGAGAGATCAATCGATTTTTATAGTTTAATTTTTTTTTTTAATTCATAAAATACTTATTATATTTATAAATAAATATAGTTAGTAATTAAATTAGTAATAATTAACAAATTCGATACTTTTGCATACCCATAAAAAAGGAATTGTTATAATTTAAATAATTTGAATTGAACATTGATACCCATAAGAAAGGAGCTGTTTAATTTAAATATAACTTTTATGAGTCATATAAAAGGTGTATTAAATAAAAGATATATTTAAATTAAAATAAAATATTGATTATTTATTTATTTATTTATTTATTTTATATTTTTGTTTGGCTATAGACTTTGTGCCTCCCCAAATATAGAGAACTTCCGGCGGACTCTATGAATTTTTTTTCTGTATCCTAACTGAAATGTAGCCCTTGAAAATGTGCCGTCCCAAACATAATATGAGTTTGTTTTGATGATGTATAGTTTTGTTTGGCTATAGACTTTGTGCCTCCCCAAATATAGAGAACTTCTGGCGGACTCTATGAATTTTTTTTCTGTATCCTAACAGAAATGTAGCCCTTGAAAATGTGCCGTCCCAAACATAATATGAGTTTGTTTTGATGATGCTCAGAATCGTTATTAAACCTAGCATTGTAACTATAAAACTTCACACAATATTATCGATTGCAAGGGGCTATACACCAATCAGAGCTGGATTTGCATTTTTGGGGGCCCTAGGACGAGCAAGGCTTTTGGGCCCCTAAAAGTTCAAATCAGCTACGTCTAATTTTAAAGGCTCCTTATAGCTTATAAGGAATCTTTAAAATTTTACTTTCTATCTAATCCTTTAATAAAGACCCGTTTTTTCTTATTAAAAGTTTATAAAAGTTGAAAACTGATTGATAGTTTTGGGCCCCTAAAATGGTAGGACCCTAGGACGCGGCCTATTCGGCCTATAGGTAAATCCGGCCCTGACACCAATCAAAATGTCATTTCACATTATAAAATTTTTATGAAGGGATCAATTTCAGGACTGATCATGAAGGTCTCAAATTTAAGTTAATCCGCCGTTTGAAGCCATTATAGTAATTGAAAATTCCACATGAAGATTATTTGTAATGCAATCGAAATTCAATAATGTAATTAAACTCTAATAAATGAAAACTTTCCGTCATGTTTAGAAGATGAAAGTTTGAATCCATGTAATGAGAAATGCCATCTGTTGATGATCATTGCAATTATTGGGCATAATAGTAATTTTTAAATTTGTTAAAAATAAATTATTTGTTAATTTGTTTTATAAATTTATTGTTATTATTAATTATTATTATTTAACTAAACGCACGAATAATTACGATTAATTAATTGAAGAAAAAAGTTTTAAATTAATTTTTCATTAAAAAAAGCTAAATTATAAAAATTTATATTTTATCCATCAAAAATATTTGGCATAATTAAAACATTATAAAAGAATAAATTCATGATAGTTATAATAATTAAAATTTTTCTTTGTTTGGTCCTGCCATCCGGTGGTCATAATTCGAACTACTGAGCAATTTACACATTTAAAGAGAAGCAGTAATAAATATTCTATAATTAACTTTTAAAATATTTATTATATAATTTTACTGTGATTTGTATTCAACAGGTTATAATTAATTACGTATTGTTACGCACTATATAATTTTAATAAAACTTTACAGAACGATGAATCTTCATTAACATAACAAAGCATTCTTGTGTTCTTACTGTTACCCTTACACAACTTAAATATTCTGAGAATTGAATGAATGATAAAAAGTACATCCTTAATTAGGATTAGTTTTATTTATGATTTATTAAAATTATGGCTACAAATCTGTATCTGAACTACTTTATAAAAATTGCACATCTTCCTTTATAAAAATTAAAATTTTTAAATTATGTAAATTATTTAAAATTTTTGTTATAATTTAGTATTTTTTAAGTTGTAATATATATTTAATGATAGTTTTGAAGAGAGTTTTATTTATTAAAATAAGAAATTCATTAACATGATATGTATGGGAAATACAAAACTAAAGTAACTAGATTGGTAATATAAGAGAAAGCAATAATTGAAAACTACTTTTGATTTTCTATAAACTACGAGGAAATAAATTTACTACTTTTCATAATTTTTCGAGTGCAATTATCTTTGTAATCAAGTATCATAATTAGTTGGTAATATAATCTCTTCCATATTATTAAATGAACCATGCAGTTCATTCTTTGGATCTAATGGTTGTTGACATACGAAATTAAATTACTAAACTTATTTCCTCTTAACATATATTTTTTCTAATTAATGAAAATTATATTGTAGAATATAGCAATTTTTATTATTAAATTTCAATGCTTATAAAAAGTTAACACTATAAAATAATAATAAACATTGTTACATATGCAATTACAGTTACTTCACTATGTTAACAACTAGTTCGTATAGAGCCAACAAATCTTTGTTATTGCTTTTTGTTGAGTTAAATTAAGAATTATATAAATTATAAAATTTTATCTAAAGAAGGAAATTGATACAATGCTACTATTAATAATAATGGCGTTGAACTTTAAAATACCAAAATAAATATGAGAATAAATTTCAAAAATTATTTAAAAACAACATATAGCGTATTTTACTATATCATTTATAAAATAAGACGTTTAACGATTGAAAATTTTGCTAAATGGAAATAGATTTAAAGAATGCTTTGATACAAAATTCAATGTTTTCTGTCAAACTGTTTATTTAAATGAAGATTACCGCTTTGTAATAGTGAATTACCGTATGCTGACGAGCATCTTTTGGATATAACATTAATAGTTTTTTCATAATTGTTAAGTCATAAAAGGATTTAATTGTCTATATATTTGATAGTTTTCCACCAGAGATAGGGAGTAATGAATTTATAATTGATACTGTGTAAATATATTTAAATATATTCAAAACTTATAATTTTACTAATTGATAAAAATTTTCAATAAACAGTCGCCAGATTATTTAATAGTTTTATGTTCCAATTAAATCTAATCATAAAATTAGACAACAGACAATGTGATAGCTTACTCAATTTGCAAACAATAGTGCAAATGATGATTAATAATAATACAAATGGAAAAAGTAACAATTTTATTCTAAATATAATCTTATTATTATATAATTTTATAAAAAATCTTGAAGAATTCGATATTTATTTTATATTATCAATATATTTTAATTTCAGGAGTTTAAAAGGGAATCGTAAATTGAAAACAATCGAAGATGATGCCTTTAACGGTTTACAAAATTTAAGGAAATTGTAAGATATACATTTTTTTAATATTATGATTTAATAATCTTATATAATATGCTCTGTTATCTTATTAATTTTTACAGAGATTTATCAGAGACTGCAATAACCAAACTCCCAACTAAAGGATTAGAAGAATTAGAAGTCTTGAAACTTGTAGACACTGTGACACTAAAAGTTTTTCCTTCGGTTTATCATTTCAAGTACATTAAAGAAGCATACCTTACGTATCACTATCATTGTTGCGCTTTTAAATTCCCAGATACTCATGCCCCACAAGAGTATGCAAAATACAAAAAACTAAAAGAAGATACCCAAAGAAAATATTGTTCTCACGCTACAACCACGGTTAATCCCTCGGAAAATGTTACAAAAGAAAATAGTTTATTTTACAATATTCAAAAGTTATACCGCAAGTTACGTAGTTCGAATGATGCTTCAAAAGATTCTCCTATATCAGATAATGCTTATGGCCATTTCATATATACGTTATCAGGAAATATAACTTCTCATAGATCGGTAGAAGTATTGAAAGATATATTTTCTGGCGCTCCCAAAGCCCGACCAGACGAAATTAAAGGTAAAAATTATGACGATACTGAGATTGGAATATTTTATCCAACAACAGTGTCCTTGCCCCCAGAGACGCAAATTCAGGCATTCTGTGGCAATTTAGCTAAAAATTATCGCGATGTAAGATGTTATCCTGCTCCAGATGCCTTTAATCCTTGCGAAGATGTTATGGGAAATGTTGGTTTAAGAGTGGCTGTCTGGTTTGTATTGATAGCTGCCGTTTTGGGAAATTTAGCTGTCATGATTGTTTTAATGAGTACTAGATTCACTATGAGTGTTTCCAAGTTTCTGATGTGTAATTTAGCATTTGCTGATCTTTGTATGGGCTTCTATCTTCTTATCATAGCATCCATGGATGTATATACCATTGGAGTCTATTTCAATTATGCTATCGATTGGCAACATGGCAAGTATTTATTATTAGAATTTCTTAACTCAATAATCTTTCAAGTTATTTAATATCGTAATTTTATAATCTTCCATTATTTATAAATTTATAATTAATTGATTATATGTAGGTCTATTCAAATTACTTTTAAACGATAATAAGCTTTGTTTTAAAATGATTACGTTAATTGTTTTATCATTTTCAGGATCCGGTTGCAAAGTGGCTGGTTTCCTGACAGTGTTCGCCAGCGAACTATCCATATTCACGCTTACTGTCATCACTTTGGAAAGATGGTACGCCATTACTTATGCCATACATCTTAACAAACGATTACGACTGGGAATGGCTGCCAAGATAATGATATGTGGATGGATTTATGCTATAACGATGGCGAGTTTACCTCTTCTGGGAATTAGTGATTATGCTAAAACTAGTATATGTCTCCCCATGGAAAATAAAACTCGTTCAGATCTTACCTATCTTACAACACTATTAACCATTAATGGACTCGCATTTCTTCTCATTTGTCAATGTTATGGGAAAATGTATCTATCTATCACTCGACAACAATCGAGAGCCACAGCTAATGACAAGACTGTGGCTAAAAGGATGGCCATGCTAGTATTTACAGATTTTGCCTGTTGGGCACCAATAGCATTTTTCGGTTTAACAGCTATTGCAGGATATCCACTCATCAATGTTACAAAATCCAAGATTTTATTGGTATTTTTCTATCCACTCAATTCGTGTGCGAATCCATTCCTTTATGCCATCCTCACGAAGCAGTACCGTCGCGACTTCTTCATTTTGCTCAGTCGTTATGGTCTCTGTACCAAACGTGCCATGAGGTACAAGGGAACATATACATGTAACCGGGGTATCAGAACCGGTACACTGTGCCTCCAGAGAGGTAGAGGAGATAGAAAATGCAGAGGAGATGACGGTCCTGTTTATGATGATGGCACACGAAGTGTTTCATCTACAATCGATATGCTCCCAGAAATCGATGGATCCTCTTGTGAAGTGGTACGATTAGGATCAGTAAGAAAGCCAGGAGATAATTGTCGCCAGTTGAGCATTGTCAGTGAAGATAGCGGCCCTTCTTCAGAAGAAGAAAGTAGCAGTCCCCTTCACAAAGGATCACCTCATCCCATTAAGAACAGTTGTACTAAATTGAATATCCATTCCCTGGAACAGGAAGAAATATTAAAGCGTGTGTTGGGAGAATGCGACCAAAAGAAATATTTCACAAGCAATGAGGTCATTATCACCAATAGAATTTTACCTTTAGAAAATGGAGGTTTCATTCCCAGTAGAGATTCTTCAGAAACGAAAATCTAAACTATTCTGGAATTTTATTCCTTCAATAGTTTTTAATATTGATTTTAATTCAATATTTAACATTCATCCATTTAATTCAGTAACTTTTAAATTATATTTCAATGATTTTGAGTTTTTAAAAGATTCATCTCTTTTGATGATATCATTTATCAACTTACGATTACTGTTGGGTATTTTTCGCATTTGTTTTATAAGCCATTAAATGTAACTAAATTAAGCACAGAGAACAATTTAATCGAGAGATCAATAAACTGTATTCAAAGTTCTGTGTCCATTAGGCACAAAGGTGAGTAATGCTATTTGATTTCACAAGCATGACTTTATATTGAGAGAAATTGTTCCAAAGTTATCGTAATTTCTGATTTTGTGAACAATTCCTGTATAGATACGATGTTAATAAATAATTCGTATATTGTATAGCTTTATTAGTGATAAAATTGTATTTAACAATATTGTGTTTTTGATAAAATCAGTCTCTTTATGAAATTATTTTTTCCATAAATATATGCAGAAGAAATTATCATCTTTGATACGTTTACATTTCCATTTTATTGCTGTATTTCAACTTACAGAAAATACAAAGAAAAATCGATTTTAAGACTTTCAAAATAAACTCAATAAGACTTAGAAGAGGATAAGCACTTAAAACAGGAAAGAGGTTCACAGCTAAAGTGCTAACAATTCAAAGTTCTTATCGATTACATCTTGCGATGAAGGATGGACCTGTATATTTCTATTACCTAAGTCGCGAATGAAAAATAATCGCTGTTCTGTCAACATACATGAAAAATAACAATCTCTTTGTGCGATATAATAACTGCTTCTTATTATTTTATAAATAGAAATTATTAGCAGCTGTGCCAGCTAATCTTTTCAGCATCAGCCAGAATTTCTTCTCATACTCTTCGCTATCGAAATCATAATAGTCATCTAATGATTAAATCATAATGATGATATATATATGTATATAAATAAAACAGCTGTTATTATTCGTAAATATATCTATTAGTTTCACAAATTAATAGAATTTTTAGCTAAAATACATATTATTGAAAATGATTAAATCTGTAGACATATAATTTACACCGAATATTTAAATTTTATATATATAAAAAAAATTATCGAAAAAACAAATCAAAATTTTCGAAAATTAAACCACAGAATATAATAGGCTAACCTACAAAGAGAAGTTTAATTTTTGGCTTGTAAAAATTAAATTTGACATTTTTCTTGATATTCCACAAGAAAAATATCATAAATAAACTTATTATTGATTATATAATTTTTTATATTAGAAACAATATTCAAATTTTGGAAGACAAATTTATATTTGAATATCACACATGTAGAATAATTAATTACAATACTGTATTTTATCATTCGTTAAGAATTTGGTTTGAAGAATAAAAGTATGAGAATTTGGATATTGAATATATCACCTAAAATAAAAAGTTTATTTTATTAAAAAATATTGGTAAATTATTTATTATATTAAAGTGATTTTTCAGAATACGAACTGAATATAAATACTTGTCTTTTTATTCTGCGTAAATTTATTTTTTGAAAAATTATAAGTTTTAAATGTCTTTTAAAATATGTAATTTTAAAAGCATTATAATTTAAGAGTTATATATTCAATAACTAATAATCCGATTACATTCTTTGAAAGAGAAAGGAAGCTGTTTTCCAGATGTCTAAGGTTCGAAATGCATTTAGGCCACTACTTGACTGTCGAACAGAAGAGAGAGTCGCAAAAATAATCAGAGAAGCTTCAATAAAACACTTCACTAAAAATATTAAATTTTAAATTTCACAAACAATATGGTTCTCATTATTAAAAAAAAAATTCCGCAACAAATTTAAATTTGCATTTAAACTATATTTTAAACTATGACAATTTAATATAATTTATATTTATACGCGTATTAATAATTCTTTTAAAATTATATTGCTAAACTCATTATATTTTAAGAAACGGATATAATACTCAATTAAAATTGTTCTAAGTAACTTTGCAAACAAAATTCTAAAATATTTTAGGCCACTGTGATAATATTAACCCAATGTACAATAAGATTAATATTTATAAGTACATTACCCACTTCAATGATCTAGAAGAAAATGACTATCATTTACTTTAGGTTTGTTTGCTGCTTCTCTGTATTTTTTTTTCTCATAATATCATACAACATACTAAATTGGTTCCTCCTTTATCAAATTCGACTTTAACATTTATGTTCATAGCAATCGTTATTGCCATATTTTATCTAGTCTGTTATATAGTTTTATTTTTTCTTCTTTGTCAATAATTACAGAAAATAAACCCGTTCGTCGTCTTGTTATATAACTTGATAAACATCTCCTGAGCAATAGAATTCTTGTTTCTCGTTAACATCAATCCGATACTTCTATGATATTGCTGTTATATTAGATAAGAGGAATACATCGATTCCTTGCTTTTACTAATGTTCCTTCTTGAGTGGATAACTTGACTCTTACAAGACTCAAATACTTACTTATTCTGTTTGCTTATAAAATTTGTTATTTTTGTGTTAATATCTATAGTGTAACTGTTAAAGGATATAGTACAATTATCGCAAAGATTTATCTTTGTTGTTATTTTTGTGTAAATTCTATTTATTGACACTCTTCATATCTAGTCAACATCTAATAGTTCAATAGATAGAAACATCTAAGTAAACATAATTGAAGAAAAGTCTTTTCTGTAACTTTTTTTGATATTGCTGATATAAGAAATTGGCACTACATCGGCTCCAATATCTAGGAAAGATAGATCTGCCATTTCATTGATAAGTTTTATTTTGAATCATAAACAATGCAAAATAATAAAAGATTCAATAAAATGCGAAGGTAATTCTTTCTATTGATTATGAAAACATCACATAGAATTTCCACAATAAAATCTGATAATATTTGACAATTATCTCGGAACTGCTCAGAGTTACCTATTCATATATTCTGTTGATAGATGTTGAATTAAAACTTTATTGTAAGATTATTAACCAGAGTTTAAACATACCAAATTAGCATTTGATACTGCATTAGCATAGGCATTAAACTGAATTTTATTGAACTAATAAATAAGGACAAATCGTTAGAAGCGAAAAGCATGCTTTTTCGAAGTACTGTTTTATTTGTTATAAAGGCATAACCGCATAATGAATATAATAAATGTTTCCTCTTTACAAGACCATCATTTTTTAAATTTATTATAACATATTTGGAGAATAATTGAGATTTTGCAGAATATTTTAAAACATTTAAAGCCAAAAAAAGAAAGAAGAAATAGAACGAATATAGCATTTTCGTAGAACATGAAAAGTTTTCAAGTTTTTATTTAAAATAATAATATATAAATAATTTAATAATGCATATATAGGACTCATCAATAATTTCTGGAACTTTGCAGGTAAAAATATAAATATATATTTAATTTTTAATTAATTTTTTTCTTTCAAAAAGATTCGTTTTAGACTTGAACAACGTTCTAACCTTGCATTGAATAGGTTCATTGACAGCATGTTTGTAGCTATTTGTACATGTATCAATGTCTATTAGACTTAAAGCATTGTTCAACTTGTTCAACTTTTGTTGAATTTGCAATATATTTCCTCTAATGGCTTTTTTTTCATTCTATTGAATAAAACGCATATTGTGTCAAAGTATGAAGAATAAGATGGATGTAGAACGACAGGTATGTCACTATGCCAAGAATAATTTAACAAGTACTGTATAGAGTTGTAATATTCAATTGAACACATTTTGACAGACCTTCTAAATGATGTTTTAAAATATCAATTATACGTATTGCAGAGCAAACATAATAGAAAACAAACAATTAAAATATTATTGCCAGATGTTTAATGATAAATTTTAAAAATTTTAAATGGCTATTTATTTAAATATTTAAGTAAATTCTAGAAATTACTGATTGCACCTTGTTTTAATAAATAGTTAAACGTTAACTAGCGAATAAATCTAAAGTAAATTTTAAATTATTTTTATAATTATTATTGAAAAATACTGATATCCTGTATACTTTCGATAAAGAAATGATTCAGTAATATTAAAAATATGTATATAATAATAGTTAATGAATGTAAAAAAAATCTCTTCCGAAGTATATCAAAAACTTAATCGTGAATATATTTCTATGTTAGTAAGAGATCTATGATATTTAATTTCACGAAAATTTTGAATGTTACTTCTTTAATTGTTTTACAGAAAATTAAACTCATCACTTAATGGATTAAATAGTATGTATATACAGTATATTATATTATCATCATCTTTTGATAATATGGGTTATCATTGAAATTATGGAAATAAAACTATGAAATCTGTAATAAAATACTATATAACTAATTTTATTTCATCTTCGATTAACTAACGTTTTTATCTGGGATAAGAATATGAAATATTTCGTAATATGGTTTAAATAATTAAATTTACTCATTGAAATCATGAAAGATCATGAATCATAAATCCTTTTTTCTTGACAATTTCTATTAAAATTATAAAAATTATTAAGATAAATAAAATTAAGATAAAAAAATCTAAAACTAAGATCTAAGATATTAAAATATAAAAAATTTAAAAATTTCATTACAAGCTCCATATGTTCAATTCATGTTTGAATAAAAAGTTCAGTTATTTTCATAGAAACAAAACTATAGACTGTTTCAGAAATATTCAAAATTCCCGAATAGGTATGGAGAAATCGAAAAAAATTATTTCAGAAAAATAGCATGTTCATAATATATATACATATATATTCGCCGAACTAATCTCTAGTTTTCAATCTATATATAATTATAAATTAATTGCTGTAAACTTTTTCTATACTATATTTTCAAAGTATAATATAACACAATCACGAATAATAAATATCACTAGTATACTAATCTATTCAAATTTAAGAATTTAGTATGACATTTATGAACTCTGGGAATTAATAAAGCAATAAGAACCGACTTGTGAATTTTTTCATATATTTTCATGTTATCAAAATACCAAAAATATTATCAATTAACTATACGTCTTTGGTATGATTTACATATTTAATATAGCAGAAATTCAAAAATATGAGAGTAATAAAATCATAGAATACTTAGCACTACTTAAGTAGCTTTACTGAGACATAATTCAAAATCTAAGATAAGTTAGAAAATATTTTAAATGGAGACACTAGCAATGTTTAATACAGTATTAATAGACCTAACGTTTGCACTGGTCTAGTTAAAGCAGCTTACAATGTCTGAGTTCAAAATAATTAATAGCTATTAAAATTAAAATAAAGAAATGACTTTCTGTTACGCTAAATATAGATTGAGAAATTAGAAATATTGTCTACCTATCAGTTTAGCACATGAAATCATATAGATTAGAAAGTTTAAACTATAGCTTATCAATTTATGAAATAATTATTACTTAGATCTTAGGAATCATCCTTAAATTACTTCGATTATTTATGAAATAATTATATCATAGATCTATATCAATTTATGAAATAATTATTACTTAGATCTTAGGAATCATCCTTAAATTACTTCGATTACTCTTTAGAACTCCTCCTTCCCCTTCGTCGTTTTTCGCCACACCAACTTTGACCGCCTGACTGTGATGTTATAAATTTAAACACCCTCCCCTTCTACTTAGTGTTTTATTCACCATTTTATATAAAAATATAAAAGATACATAAAATAGGTACTTTACATTGGTACTTTGTTACATATACATTATTCCTTAACTATCAAATAAATCTTCAACAACTTGATAATCTATAAATGTTTCGAACTAAATGGTGTATATCTTTACATATTATAATATAAATATGCTACATTATTTTTAGAATAATTAAGCATAAAAATTTCCTATTTTATAAAAAATATTTTTAATCATAGAAATGTAAAACTATAATCAATTTTACAGCGTGACGTTGAATTTGCATGATTTCCTCCCTCCCTATGTCTTTATCATCACAAATCAGTTACGCCCACTTCCCCTAATAGCATGATGAAATTTATGGATGCTCCTATACTTATTGTGGAAATGAAATATTAAGTTAAGAAATTTTTCATAAATTAAGAAATATATTTTGTATTTTTCTAAACTTATGCACGTTTTTCTTAAAACTGAATTGTTTCCTGTGACAAACGTAACATTTGTCATAAGAAACAATTCAATTATTTATCAACTTTCGGGAATGTAGGGACGAGTATAATAAGATTAATATAAGATTTTTTTAAATGGTTATTTTAATTTTAATTTTTTATTATTAAATTCAGAGATAAATATATTAATAAAAGTAAACAACTAGATACAAAAGAAATAGTAACATAAATAATGAGTATTATAATAAGAATAAAAAATGTAGAATACAGGAAATGGTCGAGTACTACATCACAGAAAAAGAACGTTATTCGAAAAATCCTCATTTCCGGATTTTTATATTTGGAATTATTTCTCGTGTTTCTTATTATCAGATGAAATTGGGTACCGACCCCAACACGACTCTAAGCAACTGATAATAAACTATAAAATAACTTTTTTATTTAATAACTCGGGAAAGCAGCGTAAAATGTGAGAAGGAAAACTAAATAAAGAATCATCTGATTATCAAATGTTTTTAATATGATGAGATGCTTTCTCTTTGCACACCTGATGATGTCATGTTTACTTTTGATGCAGCCATTAACAGTTTAAAAGAGAAAAATATTCCAAGTATTGGGAATTGCTTCTAATAAGAGAAAATTAATTCTACGATCAGGAAATTCCAAAGTTCTTGGCCAGCTGAAATTCAATAGCAGAACAGAGCTCGGAAATTTTGACAAAAACAAAGTAAACTCTCATAACAATTCTAGAAATAATATACATCAGTTTCTATGCATATTAATTGGTGATAATAATAGACACATCTTAACTAATATACATCCAATTAAACAAGCCAAATCATTGAAATTAACTATATATTTAAACCATATCTTCTGCACAATTTCAATTTTATTATCACATTATTCAGTTTCTCTCTTAGAGTGGCTAAGAGTCGATACTACAACTTACAACAAATTATATTTTTCCTGTACAATGGAAATATATTTCTATGAAACTCATTTTAATAACAATCTCAAATCACTACAATCTACAGTATATTCTGAGAATTTATATTTCGTTTACAATCAATGAGGACTCCTCCTCATTGATTGTAAACGAATGAACTTTATACTGTCGAATAGCAGTGACTGAAAGGCTGAAGTAGATTTTTTTTCTGTATGTTTAGAAAAAACTTTTTTCTTTATGTTTGATAGTCTTGAAAAGGGCACATATATGGTACCATTTTCAGGATTATCAAATTTTGTGAAAAAGTTAACTACTTCATTTTATACACGCAAAAATAATTCAAATATTTAAATTTATAATAAAAAACTGCATATTATAAAAAAATCAATAAAAAAAGTATTTCGTTATTTTAATATAAAGAAATATTGTTCAGAATATAATAATTTCAGTAATGGCGAATTTCTGGAAAAAAGGTCAAGTTATCAAATTTCCACTATTATATTTTATTTTTATTGCATTATAACAAATGTAATTATCACTAAATATATCGATTAATAGGAAAAACTAACTTATAAACGATATTTTGTCTTAATTATAATTGATTTAAATGGTATGATATCAAAAGTGGCATTTATTTCTAATGGTAAACTCTCAGATCATATTGAATGTAAAAACACCGTCATAAAAGCAACGAAATATTGTTTTATAAAAAAACAATTAAGAAATATATTTCTTGCAAACCAAATAATTAATTAAAATTGTCGTAATTTTAATTAATGTTTTTAATTGGCCGAGAACAATTGATATGGTTTTGCGTTAACAATATGATATCTCTTCAACAATAACAACAATTAGAACAATACTTTCAAAAGAAAAGCATTTAAAGGATAAGAAAGCTTGAAACTCCCGTTTCAACGATAACATATCTAATTCAGATCTAATGAAAGTCATTTACAGATGCGAAGATAATTTAATTGAATGCATCAATTCTAGGAAGAACTAATGAATAGATATCAATGGATTCCGGCTTGAAAATAACGATAAAAGCAGGATAATAGCATTTTATCTAGTTATTATTTTATACAAACACGACACTTGATAATAAGATTACTAGTTATTATCTATGAAGCTATTTATGAACTAAGTAAACTATTTTTCTACTGTGGTCCTTCATTAAAGTTTTAAGGAAGAAATTTGAATTCCCATACAACGCAATAATTACATTATTTTAAATCTTGGACAAAATTCTTTTGCGCTCCTATATTTTTAATAAAAATTAAGTCAACAATTCTAGATATCAATCTATAAAAATATTTTAACAAGCTTTTAATATTAAACACTAACAAATAGGAATCTGAAATAAAAAATTTATTTTTTAAAAAATTAATCTCATCTAGAACATTACGTAGCGCCAATGAATTATATTAGAAAAACGTTTTCAATACTTTTTAATTCTTTTTTAACCGTAAACCATATTCATATAAATTACAAATATACATATATATGTTATATAAACTTATATACAATCTAGGCATTTTAAAATAAATCTACAGCAACAAATTTGATTCAAATTTCTTCTTATGTTAGTGACAATTTTAAAATCATAATATTATATACTGTAATTATACAGCATGCTTAGATATCTCTTCAGCTTTCGATAAGATCCGCATTGAAAGATTAATCAGTGGTATACAAATTAAATATAATATTGAAAAACCAATAATAAACTAAATTTACAATCACTTAAGCAATAGAATATGCAGAATAAAATTTGGAAAAAATCTCTCTTATACTTTTTATCCAAATATTGATATCAATCAAGGATCATCATTAAGTGCCCTTTTTTCCCTTTTTCATCTGACAGAATCTTTATCTTAGATTATGTAAACGTTATTAAAATAATGTACAATATCCCTGTATAGATTATTTAATTTCTGATATTAAAATGATCGAAAATTATTTACATAGCTATTTATTTATAAATAAAAATAAAACAATATAATGAAGTATATGAGATTATCACTGACTAAATAAATAAAGCGAATGAAGAAATAATTACACAATCAGGCATTTAGTTATTTCACATACATGAGGATTTAGGAATAAATTTTGATTCCAGATTAATTTTAATTCGTTATATTCCTTATATAATTGCTAAAATTTAGCATCTAAAAAAATGTAGTTTTTACTTTGATATTCAATACATATCTGATCGAAGAGCTTGGATTTCTTAGAGTTGATCACATTCATCTTTTATCATTATTATGCCTATTGTGATTTATCAATTCGTGCAACAGCTGCTAAATTAAATATGGATTGCATAATATGCTTAATAAGATTACTAAACAGTTCTATAAATTAATTAATACTTTAATAGCTATCAATACTGCAAAATAATCAAGACTTCATTTTTAATTTGTTAGTTAATGTACAGACTTCAATTTGCACTGTGGTTAGAATTATCCAGAAGTGTTTTGTAAAGAGATAATTATTTTTGTGATGAATTTTAATTATGTTTTGTTGCGTAATGTATGGTTGTTATATTTTATAATTTTTAAAGGTGGAGCACTGAGGAGTGAGGCTTTTTAGGAGCTCTAGTTATATTATGTGGTTCTAAATAAATAAATTACGTTAAGCGGGGGAAGATTAATAAAAGCAAATGAGTGGCCTAATACTGTAGGTTTCATAATGAAATTTACTGTACTTTTCATTCAAGAATATTGTTGTTTTACTTTTCAATTAATTTATTACCTAAAAAGATGGTGTGGTATTTTAAATTATTTGTTGATCAACGCATCGGTTACGACTTTATATTTCCGTAATTATCGAATTACTTATCATTAAAAGCTCAGAATATAAAAATCAAGAATATTTACACATTTTAAAATTTGTTTTATTTCAAAAAGTAATACTTATAAAGTTATGTCATAATTCCAAATGATCTTTTTTAAATAAACAAACATTGTATTCATTTTTGTTCTATTTCAAAACATTAATTAAGACTATATCAAAAGCAATATCTCATTCATTTTCATATCTCTACACAAATGCCTTTTTTTCTTTAAATATTGCTATATTATCTCGTTTAAAAAAATGACTCGCTCAAATGCTTATTAAAGAATGATTGGAAACAATACTAATACAATCATTTTCCAGTGATTTAGAATTTTATATCAAATAGAAATTTCAATTTACTTACGATCAATGTATTATTCAGCGTGAAATTAGTTATAATCTTGGAAGCGTGGTATGTTTTACTGCGTAAGTGAAATGAAAACAATAATAAATTATTATAGATATCATGAGCACGATTCATTGAAAGCCAGCCATAGTTATTGGCAATAGTAATCATGGTTCCACTATCTTACATTTTCGCGCAAACAAATTTCAACAATGAAAATATGTATTAAAATAGCATATTTCAATTTGAAATTCAATCTTTCTTGATGAACATTGTGTTGTTCCTGAAATCACATAATGCAAAACCTTTCTTCAAATTTAAATTGAGTGAATACCAAATCTCTATTTCGTAATTATTTGAACTTTTGAAAATTACCAACGATTATCTAATAGATGCTATGAATATAGGCTATTATCATCTTATTTGTCAACAAAAGTGGTTAACTTTTGCAAGTCATCTAGTTGGTTATCTTGGATAATAAACACATCAATATACCCATTAGAAAAATTTATGATCCTCCTATTTTGGGTACGTAGATCTGTATTGATTAAGGACATTGGGTAAAGATAAGATTTTCGGGGAATGATTGAAGGACAATTATCCACTCACATCAGCTAATGCACTCCAACAGGCCGTATATATCATCAGATATAATTGCTACTGTACCTAACCATTGTTTATAGATTAGATATCAAAGAATTTTTTTTCGTTCTGTTTACATAGAATGTCAACAGGAGATTTTTTGATTTTCTTTACGTAGAGCGTCTTCATATGTCGTCATACGCCACAGCAGAGTACAAAAAATAAAAGGATTTAAAATTGAAACTAAAATGAACTATTTTTATACAATTTATTGATTTGTGTGTTATTTTAAATTTCATATCCATAATTTAAATATTATTTTATGATTAATTAGAGATAATTTTTCTTTGGAGAAGAAAAAACATTTCTTAAATACTGTATTTTAAATAACACCACTGCTTGTCATTGAAAATTCTTTCATAGATAGAGAGAGTAAATTCTCTGTTTCTATACAGAAATTTTCAGTAATCGTAATAAAAATTGCATTCTGTTTAGATCATTTACTTAATTTAAACCAATAAAAGATTTTAACTTGTACTACTTTAATTTTATTTAATTTGTTTAACTGAAGTACAAGAATAATATCTGCATTTCCACTCTCGAGGATCTAGGTTTAATTTCATATTCCACGACTCGATGTTTTTTTTAAATTTTCTGTGCCTCCTGTTCAACGCAACCGCGGGATGCGCCAATAGGGAACCGGAGTGAAAGACAGAAACCTTCCCCAACCACTGATGGATTCTAGTCCCGGGCGTCAAACCGCAAGGTGGCACCTACAGGGGATTGGGGTAAAAGGCAGAAACTTTCTCCAATCGCTGGTGGATTCCCGGTCCCGGGCGTCAAACTGCGGGATGGCGCCCTTAGGGGACTAGAGTAAAAGACTTTCTCTCTCACAGATGGGTTTTCGGTCCTGGGCTGGAGCTGAGAACCTCCCTGCAGTAAACTGTGGAGTGGGTGAGAACCTCTCCAAAGAGGGTTACCTTGACATAATGGAGAGATTTGTTCTTGTGAGCAGTGGCGCCGAGACGGCGGGGAAGAGGGGACAAATTCCCTGGGCCCGTAGAAGATTGAAGGGCCCTGATTGAAGGCGCTTCCTAACAATAAGAATTCAATTCATTCACTTATAACTATAGACCTAAATAAAATAAATAATTGGTTATCTAATACGATATGTCTTTCTGAAATTTCGATATAAAGACAAAGTATAAGAGATTTCAATTGTTACATATTTATGTATTATGTTCTATTTATCTTAATAAAGATATAACTATCTTTCACTTTGTGTATTTATTGTTTTCACCAAAACATAAAACAATTGGATTTGATTTGTAAAGATATAAATGCTAATCTCAGTTTCTACAAAATTTTATTTTAAAATATCATTTCTTATGAAATACTTAATTATATCAATAAATGTTTATTTTGAACTAGTCATATATAAATATGCATTTCTTCATATTTATCCAAATAATTGTGTTTCCGAATATATATATACACTACTTATAAAACTAGTTATTATTAATAAAACATCGCTGCCATTCTCGATATGAAATCATTTTTCAATATCAATATAAATTAACTTCAAAAAAATCCGGTTTATGCAAATAAAATTTCATTCTTATCCTCGACGGGAATATATAAAACTCTATATATAGTTTATATATAATATATGACGGCAAACAAATTCGATATATTTATATTAGCATATTAGAATTAAAAAAATAAATCTGTAAATATCAACAATATTCAAAATGTAAAAAATGATATTACAGCGTGTTATCTATTTACTCTATTCGTAAGTAGAAAGCCTGCCTGGCTCGAAATAGTGAGCGGCGATTAGTCTTTTCAGTTCCGAGCGACCCACCTCATTCGTATACCTCACCCCTATTCTTAGTCAGAACGGACGCGTCCACGCACGATCGAACTGACAGACTTTATAACCGATCAACTTCCTGTAAGCTCAGCCCCCGCGAAGCGGGTGACAAACTTTTTGGAACGAACTGTACGTTGGCCGAAGTAGCCCACCGACCACGGCTCGGTTTTTCTAACATCCAGTCTAACGCATCCGTGGGCGCATCTTTCCGCCCTCGGATCCAACGGGTCCACCGGTAATCCGTTAGCGCGTGGAACACGGCCATTATTTTTGTTTATATAAAGTATTAAGCTAGGTCGACACGCGGTCGGAGACCAACTCGGTCCGAGTTTTAAGTTCGTTTACACCTTCCCAGTGTACTCTTTCTATAGTCTGATGTCGAATGGCGTATCCGGCGCTGTTGCCGATATATTATGGCGGGAGTTAAGGCTGTATTCCAGTCGTCTGCCGAAAGTAGACGACTGGAATACAGACGTAGCTATGTAAACCATCCCACCATCCACCGCTTCAGCCACGCGCCGCTATATTTCGACAGGTTGAAAATTTGACGTTACGGCTTAACTCGGCCGCTTTCCATATCCAATGGGAAGATAGTATTTGTATGATCATGGCTATGGATAGATACGAATCGATGACGCCCGGTTGTTATCTGACAAATATGGACGACGTAGAAAGAAATGCTTACGGAAGAAGAAAAGGAAATTTTTATACCATACTGTATGCGGGGAATATAGATACGATTTAATATTACCAATAAAATTTGAATTAAACTGGACACTTGGTCGCGTATTTCAATAAATAGTTGAATATTACAAACATAAGTTATTATCGATTTTTATAAAGCGCCATAGTTTATTTATTTATTTAGTTGGTAAAAATGTAACTCGCATTTGGGCAACAAGAATCGAATTTGTCATCGGATTAGTGAGAAAATAATATCCATACTTAATAACGGCAAAGAATTCGATCTTTTTGTCGATTCTAAAAGTAACCATGCCGCGCGAAACCAGCATTTTCCGCCATTTTATTTGTTTACCTGCGAGAAATGTAA
This sequence comes from Olivierus martensii, assembly GCA_000484575.1. Lineage (NCBI taxonomy): Eukaryota > Metazoa > Arthropoda > Arachnida > Scorpiones > Buthidae > Olivierus > Olivierus martensii. The sequence goes on from AYEL01076384.1 coordinate 47,088, forward strand.
CAACTCTTTGGATTGGTCTACGAATCCGATGACGTTATTGGTCAATTTTTCACTATCGCCGCCACGCTTTTTATAGTGGAATTGGTTGGCCGTTAAGCCTCGACGGCTGCCGCTGAAAATAGACGAGTGGACAGTCGCGTTAATAAACCGATTAGACGGAAGAAGTTATGGACTCGAGAATGGATCGACTCCCTCTTAATAATTGCTGGGGCGTCAGCCATTAGGCGTCTCTTCCAATTTTTTGCGTGAGGTGGAAAAAAAGGTAAAAATACATTCGAAACTGCCTACGATTCAGTTTGATGAACTTTTGAGACGCGTTAATTCTAAAATTCCATCGTTTAACGCAAACATTTCCGCTTCGCTCTACCTACGCCATCTGGAACTTCCAATCGGTCGCCGTCCGAGTTTATTCGACTGGGATGAAAAGGTCGAGTCGCATCGTCCGAGTGCGCTCCGACGGTGTCAACCTAACTTTCTTAATTTTTTTAAATAAAAGACGAGTGAATGGGTCCCGATTCGTTTTCTCGGAATCTTTTTTTATTATAAATTTGTATTTGTTTTGTACACCGGCTTCGGACGTATAAACCCCAGGACCGAGTATGTACAAAATTTCGATATTATTTTAGTTTTACCTTCTCCAACTCAAATCGCCATTCGGAAAGGCCGAATATTTTAAAACCAAATGATCACCGAAGGAAAATATTTATTGGTAATTACTTGGGATTTTTTCTGACCGACATACGAAATATTATCGGATGACAAAACACTTTCTTCTATTTTCCACTACTACCGGATACCCGACGACCGAGTGAATCTGCTAAAATTTGCAGACAAATAACTGCGAATATCTTCTTTTAAAGATGTTACGTGTTCGTCGATTTCTTTGGATTTTTGCGCCCCTTTCCGATGGGGGAGATTACTAAGGGGCGGGCTCAGTTCCAATCACGTGGAGGAGGACGGGGATGGCCAACACCTCGAAAAAACTTTTCCGGAGATGCGGGTCTTCCCATCTGACACGCCAACGCGTTACCTACCCGTCCATCCGATTTCTTTGGTTAGATTTATTAATTTTCATCCGCCAGATCTGTTGGACTACGTACTGTACCTATTCTCGAATAGTGCATTTATTTTGGTGGTAAAATTTGGCGACGGATAATTACAGCCGGATTTGCATTCTTAGGGTCCCGAGCCAGGCTTTGGGGCCCCTAAAAATTCAAATCAGCTATGTTTAATTTTAAAGGCTCCTTATAACTTATTAGGAACCGTTAAAATTTTACGTTCTGTCTAGCGCTTTAATAAAAACCCACTTTTTTCTTATTAAAAGTTTATAAAAGTCGAAATCTGTTTTGGGGCCCTAGGACGCGGCCTAGTCGGCCTATTAGTAAATCCGGCCCTGGGGATAATCGACGTTGGAATAATTGGTAGATACGCGGTAACCGAGCCGAAGATGGCGGTAGTTACTCGATGGCGCGTGGTAGGTCGATTATACCCAATTCACACGGTAAACTTTATGCCGGTTTAGGATTTGTGGTGTGAATGGAACCCATTTGTTTTCGAAAAAGTGGCTCGGCCTAATTCGCTTCTAAGAACAAGCTTAAGTCGGTTTGTGACGTTCGAGTTCTCCACGGGATCCGCTACTTCACTTAATTCGACACGGACCATGTGACTGGATGGGACCGTGTCATCTATGGATTCCGAACGGACGACGTAAATAAGAAAAATAGTTTTCGAGAGAAAACAAACGGACAGAAAAAATTGGTCTAAGGAAGAAGTTGGTGTACTTCTCGATCTCTGGAGAGAGAGTATCGATGATTACGTCGAGCAAAACGCGACGATTCTGACGAGTCGGGTGACCTATATCCGCTAGATTTACCCGCTGCCAATCGGAAAAATATAAACGATTTTGCGATTAAGTATAATACTAAAGTAAACCGTATAAATTATTCCTTCAATTTATTAAAATAATTGTTTACTGCGAGAAACTATATAAAAATTTAACAGTAATTTCGCGCAGCGTAATTTATAATGTGAAGTTTGAACACGATGTAATTGTTTTAAGATATGGATTTGAATCGTATTTATAGAGTATGTTTTACTCGCTATTCGATCAAACTATCGACTGCCTCGTACCTTGTGGTAACGTTACTAAAACTACTCCAGGCTGAGTTTCTACTACGAGTCCGAGGTTACAACGCGGAGTTTATTGATTACGTAAAAGATGGAGAATACATGGATTATTTTCTGATCAACTTCAATACTTGACTTTGAAACGAAGACTGCTCGAGAACATGTTTTATCTTTTTTGAAGTTCTCAACTTCAAAAAATAAAACATATTATATTACTAAAATTTCTGAAAAAGAAGTTTTATTGGCCTTTCATTCGAATAAAAAATTTTCTGCGGGTGCGGATAAGATCCCTACCATCTTCTACCAAAAAAAGATCATTCCGCCTATGGCCTATATTTTCAGTCGCACTTTTAGAACAAGATTTCTGACAGATGGAAATATGTAAAAATTAATCGTATTTTAAAAAAACACGAAATTCTTTACAACCGAGTTCGTACAGACACTCCTGTATTTCCGATTGTCTACTAAGAATCTTTGAGAAGATAGTGTTAAAATATTTATAGCGTGGCGCCGAGAATAAAATTTCTATCAATCGACACTACGCGACGAAACACAGATCCACGACATCCAACCCGATAGTTTACTGAAAAAATATATAGAAACTGGGAAAATCGTCTAAGCACGCGTGTCTTGTTTCTCGATATCTCTGCCGCTTTCGATAGACATATACGCTGTACACGAGAAAATGAATTACGAATTTGCTTTAGAATACTTTTTCATTTATTGGATTATATATTATCTTAAAAACAGAAAATATCAAATTTCAAATCGGAATGATGATACGCTCGAAATTGTTCCTACTCCGGGGATTATCCGCATTAAGCGCTTTTCTATTCATTCGCTATGTAAACCGAGTCTCGGCTATTAATGTTCAATCTACAATTCTGGCTTACGCCGATGATTTCAAAATGACCAGCATCATTTTAATTTCGGACTTTAACAAAGCGAAGAAATGCTTTTATGACAATAATTTGCCGATTAACGAATCCAAAACAAAATATACCATCTTTCAATAGAGAAAAAGAAAGCGCTAATAATTTGTTCAGCACTGTCGGGACGTTTACTTCAATTGACTCGGGTGTATTCTTAGATTGTCGTCTATCGTATCCTACGTCACGCATCAAATCCAGAGAAAAACTGCCTTTACACGTAGATATCTTTCTAGAATCTTCGACAATTATATCTTAAGATCTTGGTTTCACGCCATACCTGTATCATCTTTTGTTTACGGCATTCGACTATATTCATCGGGATCGATATTTTATTCCAACTGTTTAGAATCCACCGGGCATTCGGAAAATCGATTCTTTTCGCGCTAGTTGTCACTCCGATAAAAGCTTCAATTTTCCGGAATTACCTTCATACTCCGAGTTGTTGAAAAAGCGCGATCTCGACATTATATCCATATACGTTAAAGGCCATCCGCCCACGGACAACTTAACTTTCGACCTACCTCGGTACAATTCTGGTAGAACCGATTTACTTTTCTTACCTACGAAGAGACTCGAAAAAACTTGGAGATGGTTTGGGAATACAGCTACCAGGACCTTTAACGATTCTTATCTCTCAGAATAGGGGGCTGCCCATATTTACATTTATACGTAGGGTGGTGAGGGTACAAATAAATAAATAAGGCGGTTATAAGAAATCTATTTAGTTTAACTGGCTAATAAATCCGGTTGGTCGAAAGACGATTTAAAAAAACCGGTTTAAGAATGAAGCCCTCTTACTTTTTTACCGTGTCAATTGGGTATTACAGTAGGCTTTAAAACCCGCGTTGTTATTTTATCGAGATTAAATTGCCATAATTTTTCGACCTTAACCCGTTTAAACAAATAGCTAAAACACGGTTTTTGGTCGACAGATGACGTCACTTTCCATTCTGGGAAAATACTAAGGGGCGGGGCCAAAGCGGCCCTTCCACCGGCCGCCCACCTCGGCGGGATGGTGGAGGACGGGGGCCCCAGACCCCACCATAAATATTTTCGAGGGGTGGCAACCCAGACTCGTCCAGAGTGAAAAACCGAAGCGTTGCCAATCCGGCCGATAGCGAAAACGTGTTGGCGGGCCGTACCGAATCGCTCGGCGGCCGTCAGTTCGAGACCACCGATATAGAGCGTATTCTAGGTGACGGGTAACGGCATTCGGTGTACCAAAGGGCATAAATTATCGATATAGGTCACTAGATACATCGGAGCCAACCCTTTTCGACCTTTATCGGGGGCGCCCCGTCGGTTTTTCAAATAATACAATTCGATGACCACGTATAATCGAAATAATACATTTCTTAGAACGGTAAGTATCGAACTTAAAAGTGAGAATAGCTAAACTCCTAACCGAGACCCGGACTGCCGCGTAGTAAATCCACTTTGGAAGATTCGGGTCTCACACCTACAGTTTTTCGAGCCCGGCCCGTCGAACCCCATTCTTCGATGGTCCGATCGACCTCGCGGTGGATTTGAGCCAGCCCACCACGGGCTGCATCAGTGGCCGCCGCCAGATACAGATTATCCAGGGAGGATACGGCGGCTTAACCAGACTACCTAACATAACCGTGGCCTTACTTTTCCTCGGATGGACAGACCGAGCCTCTTTTCCATCCAGCGAATTACTAAGCCAGTCGATGGTCGTCATCCGGCCACGGTAAACATTTTCCAGCGGTAGATCCGAGACTCCAGGCTAAACATTTACCGGAGAGGGGAGCGAGAATCCAACCCGGATCCTCCAAAGTGGAAAGTCCGAGCCTTCCCCGGCGGAAGGGGGTTACCGGTTAAAGATGGCAAAATATCCGGTCTAAACGTTGGGTCCACGGGTCGGGCCCCATCCATCGGCTTTCCAGTTACCCGACCGGATGGACTTAGCCCTTATAATCTAGCGGATCCCGTAAATCGGTGTTTCGACCGATTTACGGGGGGAATGGGGCCGTCTATTCCGTCTGGGTCTCGACCGGTAACGGGGCCACCTCTGGCGCCGTTCTGGGAAAAATATTTTAAAGGCGCGGTAGAGAAAGTCCCTACTCCGCGGAAAAAATTACCAGCCAGTTAAAAAAAATAAAATGGCCGATGGCCTTTATTTTAAAGGGTCGGCCCTTCCGGGTTAATTACCTACGGGACAGATCCGGATGGGTTAACGATAAAGTCGGTGACTTAAAGTTTCAAAATTGCGAAATTCATACAAGTGGATTTTATATTTCGATATCCGCGTAAATAATTTTAAATAATAGATGGTTCCGTCTTTTACCACCAAATTGTCTACCTCGGTTCTCACACTTCTGTACGGCCGTCACTTCGGGGGGCGCTACCCGGATGGGAAACACGGGATTCTATGGACAAACGGTCCGCCCGGAAAAACCATCCCGTGTAGCCGAGGTAGACCCACTCAACCGAAACTTCCGCTTCCGGGTCCGCCGGTAGATATCAACGTTTTTACTAACCGAGATAATAGCCAGGGTAGGAAACATTGGGAGTGGCGAAGCGTGGGAAACTAGCCCCATCTCTATCTTGGCCATAGTTTACGGTCGAGTTTATTAAAAAGGAACCAGGCCGGGCTCTTCCGGCCCGGGTCCGTCTCGGGTTATTCTAGCACCGCCTCGAATTCCGGTCGGGCCAGAGACGAGGGACCCGAAGACAAGAAGGCCGAGCGGGGGCGGCCGCCGGCCATTTGCAGCACCAGGCCGGTCAGATCTTCGGCGCTTTTGGCTCTCCTGGGCACTCTAGCCGCCTCCGAGAAGGGCCGACCGCCCGAGTGGCCCGCGAACACCGAGTTCTGTCGGGGTCGATGGTAAGCGGCCATCGACGGCAGCTCCCGCTCGATGACGGTCCAGGTCAGCTGTTCCATGATGCTGGTCCGGGCCGACTTCTGGCCGGCGCTGCCGAAAGATTGGCCGCGGTAGGGCGGTTGATGAGGTTCCAACATCCGGATCTTGCCCCACTTGCTGACGAACAGAAAGATGACCGCCATCCACATGACCAGCACGATGCCCACGATGACGATCTCCTCCTTTCGGACGGTGACGGAGCCGGACCATCTCTCCACCGTGCGGTTGAGCGTACCTGCAAAAGAAAGAAGAGTGGACATACATACCTAAGTCGGTCCGGATATAGCCGACGGGACCGAAAGATACCTGGAGTAGCGGCCTGATCGTCCACGTACCGAGTGGCGTTGGAACGGCGCAAATCGGGCTGAATGGACCAACCGGCGGCCAGGGTTTCCCAGTTAGATGCCAGATTGAATATTAGCTGAAAGAAAATGGCGGCCATTAGTCCAAACTAGCGTCCGAGCCGGCAGTCTTCCGTATGGGGATATAATATTCGATATTGGTGTATTACACTCTTTTATTAATTACTAGAATCTGGTGATCACACTTATTAACATAAATGAGATACGTCTGATCACTAAAACAAAGTCAATTTGCAATATTGTCGAATTTATATTCGCGTCTGACATGTTATTGGCATCCGTAATCAATGTTACTTTTGGCTTTGTTTTTCTAACATTGAGGAGACCATTGGTCTAAATCAGGGATGTACAGACCTGTTAAGACCAAGAGTCGCGTAGATTCACTGTGACTTATAGGAGGGTCACCAAAAAAACCACGAAAGTTATATATTATATCATGTTTATTAATTACATGTTACGAAGAAACGTAATCAAAAGTAAACAAAGAATTTATAATTACGGTAGATGCATGGTATTGCTTTGATTTAATAATTTTTATGTTAGGTTCGACATTTGTAATAGCCAAATGAAAAATAATGAATTATAAATTTCATTAGTTAAGCGGCAATGATACCTTATGCGCATGTACAACTTTTTAAATGATTTATTACACACACACAAATATAGTAAAAATTAGTCGGCCAGATTGGCCGCGTGGAAACGAGGCAATTTCCGAGTGGAAAGGCGAAAATATTTATCATGGGATCCGGGCCCGGCCCGACGATTCCCGTCCTCCACAATCCGGCTGATCCCTCCGCAGCAGTAGGCAGCCTGTGGAAGGGTTTGTTTCGCCCCGCCACATAGTATTCTACTGAATGGAGTAGTCTTCCGCGCTTTTTTGGTAACAAATGGCATCATTTTCCATTTTTTTGGTCAACAGATGAGGTCACTTTTCATTCGGGAAGAACACTAAGTGGTGGGGTGAAACAAGCCCTTCCACAAGCTGCCCACTTCCACCCGGGTCCCCAATTTTCCGTTCCTTCGGACGACCGGTATGGCTCCCTCCAGATGGCGAATGATCACCGTCCACCCCGTTTATCCGTCGGCCGGATTGGCCGCGTGGAAACGTTTCGGCTTTCCACTCTGGAGGACCCGGGTTCTGAATGGAGTGTAGCGTCATCTGTTCATCAAAAAAAATATAGTAAAAATAAAAAAATATTTATTATTACAAACAGGATTATTATTTTTTCCTTATTATTTAAAAACATTATCGAACCACTGGAAAAATAATTTCACTTCAGAAAAATATTTGAAATGCATTATTCAAAAATATAAATAATATTTCGTCGATTGTGTGACTTGTTAAAATAACACATGATGAGGCGGGACGACGACAAATCAATGGAGGGCCGCGGTCATCCATATATTTAATATTTAATAGCATCCATATAATTTAATATGCATCGATGTTCTGCATATAGTATTTTAAATTACGATACTAGTTTTTTTGGCTACTTTTGGGCTACGATTTGATATATTAATAAAAAATTTCTTTTAATTAAGAATTTGAATTTTGAAACAAATGATTTTATAATTCGAAATCGAATGTAGATTCGATCGAACTTTTTCGATATTACTAGCAAAATGAATTTTCTTGAATATTTTCTGAGATTGGCATTTATTATTTCTCTTAATTTTCGCGATAGTTTGTCAAACGAACAATCTTTATTCTTCTGCAGTTCACATTTTATAAAATATGAATTTCCATCAAACTTAGGAGATACGCCTTACGAAATGAAACTGGTAATCAATAGTATTACTTATAAAATATGCTTATATGAAGACGAAACCATTTTCTCTTCTGCAGCGAAAGTATTTATTTACGGCGGTAAGGAGATTAGAAAAATGTACGTAAGAAATTTACCAGATATCAACATCTATACTGGATACTGGAAGCCGAACGGTGCAACAATTTTTCTATACAAGTTCGTAAATACTGCAATCGGAAGACTTCAAGAAGAAAATGAACTATATTATATGGAACCGATTGAAGATCACCCAGATTATTTTCAAAATCAAACCGGAAGTAAACTGTTATATAATTTGAAAGACGTCGTGTTATCAACTACGAAATCAGAAGGAACTAAACTCTGCCAGGCAAGAGACAAATCGGAAGATTCATTTCATTTAAGACAACCTTTCGGCATTGATACTTGTAATTCAAGTTTCTCCTTTCGAAATATCAAGTAAGTTACGTGTTTTTATTAAGTTAGCGTGTCGAATACGATTTAAAAATCGTTTGGACAAAATGGTAGATTACTTGCTAGTGAAAGACGTGTCGCGTCGCATCCAGCAGCGCGGCATTGCCTATACCAAGCTTTTTTAATGAATATATACATATCTTCCCAGACCACGATATAGAGATCAAACTAACATGAATCTTTAAACCAACGATTCGTGTTAATCAATTTCTAAATCTGGTTTGAGAACGTATGTATACATTTAAAATAAACCTTGCTATAGGCGACGCTGCGAGGCGGATGCGATGAGACATGCATTCCACCAGTAGATAAATCTTTTAGCCATTAATACTTCTAATAAGTGCAGAATGGCAATACGGTTGTATTAAAGATTCATCATAAATACCTTGTTCGAATAATCGAATTTTGGCTCGCGATGGAAGCAACGTGGAAAAAAAAACATTCGATCTGAATACAGTGGGTGATCGGTTAACGAACATAATTCGTTCCAAGAAAATGTTCGTTAACCGATCATCGAATTACCATGGGATTTAATGGGAATTTGATTAATTCGTTCCGGAGACCCAAAAAATACATAAATAAAAATTATATAATTTTTTATTTATATTCATTTATATGTAATAACAATCATATATACATACATACTCTTGCATTTTCATCTATTATGTTTATTTCCGATAAAGAATCTGTCCAATATCGATTGCCTTTTTCTGTCCTTCATTATTATTCGGAAGTGATTAATAGCATGCAAGAGTATGTATGTATATATGATTTTCATCTATTATGTTTATTTCCGATAAAGAATTGTCCAATATCGATTGCCTTTTTCTGTCCTTCATTATTATTCGGAAGTGATTAATAGCATTAAAAGTTTTATTATTATTATCATTATCAATTTTTAGTAAATTATTAATTAAATAATTTACTAAATTTTAATTATTATTTTAATTTTAATATAAACGACCTAGTTACATTTTAAGAGAAAAAAATTTTAAGAAATTCAAATAGTGAAAGTAGAAGTTATTTAATAAATTTAATGATAATGAAAAATGAAATTATGTTGATATGATAAAAGCAAATTGAATGCGAATATTAAAATCAATGAGAAATCAGAAATTTGTATTGATTTGAATTATAAATTAACGAAAAAAAAACATTGAAATTAATATAAATCAATTCAATATTAAAAAGAGAAATTGACATGAAAACAAAATTAGGAAAAGTGAAATTAACAGGAAATCGCAAGAAGGAAAAAGTAAATTGAGCATAACATCACAATTAATAAAAGTGAAATTGAAGAAAAATTACGATTAACGAAAGTGAAATCGACAGATAATCACAATTAAGAAAAGTGAAACTGACAAAGAATCACAATTAAAAAAAGTGAAATTTACAAAGAATCACAATTAAGAAAAGTGAAACTGACAGATAATCACAATTAAGAAAAGTGAAACTGACAAAGAATCACAATTAAAAAAAGTGAAATTTACAAAGAATCACAATTAAGAAAAGTGAAACTGACAGATAATCACAATTAAGAAAAGTGAAACTGACAGATAATCACAATTAAAAAAAGTGAAAATGACAGAAAATTACAACTAATGAAAATGAAACTGGCGAAAACATATAATTAATTAAATCGAAATTGAATCAAAATTGATAATTGCGTAAAAAAAATTAAATTGATTCAAATTTCAACTTAATGACATGAGATTTAAATGAGATCTACCTTAAAAAAGAGGAACTGACTATAAATATTACAAATTTATTACCACATATTTCAATATTTAAGTACTTCTATTAACATGTAATTTTATAACTTTTAAAAAGATTTTTCTTACTGACATTATAACTCTTTATAGCTTACTATAACTTTATTTTGCTATCCTAAGTAAATTATTTACAATATATTTTAACATTATATTCGAAATAAATTTATTTTATCATACTTACAAATGCAATAACAGCACAGAATAATTTTATTATATTACATATTTCTGTTACTTTTTAAAGTGAGACAAAAGAAATACCGTACAGTACTAAATTACTATTTAAAGATTAAAATATCGATCATTAATAATATATTTTTTTATTAATTTCATAAAATTAATAATTAGTGACGTCATTCTGCCTTAATAAAGTTGTACAGTATCCGTGTATTCCTAAATTCATCGGTGACTTCACCGGTGAAAGGAATTAGTTCCTAAATCCACCGGTGCAATCCATCGATAGCGTTCCAAAATATGACTTCTACTCATCGGTGTCGCATCAATCTCACCAACTAGAAATGCTGGTGCTGAGTGGTGAGTGAATATGGCGACTCACTTGAACAGACTGAGTTTGTCACTTGGAAATTTTTCGATTGAAAGAATGTTGTCGAGGGAACATAAAATAAGTTTTTCACAGGTTATTCGTATTTATTCGAACCGGGGCCCGGGATTTCTCTCGGCACCACTGCTTGTGAGTCCTTTCAAACTGCTTGGTGGTATGGTTTGTGTTGGGTATGAAAGAAAATAATCAGCGCTCGGAAGACCCATCGTCTCGTTTATCTCAGTATTGATCCAATTCGATTAGATCCTTATTGGCTGATTATTGCGATTTTCTATTCCTTTTCCCATTGCTAATAGCGAAGTTCGTTAATTCAATCTCATCTTATCTGCATGAAAATACTTCTTTGATTCTCATAAGAATTATCGGCTCGGATTATATTAACAAATTCTCACTACGGTGAAATTTTGATGATGAAAATTACTTTGTACTGTATTGTATCAATATTTACATATATGTAAAATACCATTCTAATATTTTAAATTATCTTTCCATTCGAGTAATAATCGTATTATTTATTTATTTTTTGTTCCTGTCAAAATTTATGAAGCACTTTTGAATCATTGGATATGACCGAGGGGAAGTCTAATTCAGAGCCGTAACTAGGGTACGCAGCGCCTGTGGCAAGGGTCAAACTTCCGCCCCCCATTTTTTTATTTAAAGATAACAATGCTGAAACTGAATTATCTCCATCAAAATGAGTTGATTTTGAATCTGCTGTAAGATATTTGTTTGAATGAGCAAATAAATTTGTACAAATCCTTTTCTATTACTTTTCTTTAGGCCTTTCCATGAATTTTCACTGAAGAGGCAGAAACCAATTGAGTCATTGTAAACTTTTACTTAATCAATTAAAATAGCGCCCCTTCTTGACCTGGCGCCTTTGTTTAGAGTACAATTTGACCGCTCTTACATTACCTCTTCTAAGAAATAAAATGAAAGAAAAACATAACGCTATGTCTGCAACGTTTATCGAATAAGTCATTTGCCTGCAAATAACGGAAATCAATTAAAAAATTTGCGCCCCTAATCAAGTTTATCGGGAAAAAGTCATTTGCCCGCAAATAACGGAAATCAATTAAAAAATTTGCGCCTCCTAATCAAGCTGCGCCTGGGGCGAATGCCGCTTTCGCCACGCCCTAGTTACGGCCTTGGTCTAATTCGACCATTCTACAAATACAATAGAAATAAGCCTGCTAATCTTGAAATCCGATCGTTCCTAGAAGTAATTTTTCTACCGAAATCCAACAAAATAGAATTACGGAATCGCCTCCTACTACAGTAATCATCAGTATTATCGCAATCGTAGCAATTAAACGATACTGTTCAGAAGAATTTATCTTATCTGTCTTTACCAGAATGTTAGATTATTATGTAATAAGATTGATTTTTTAGAGTCTATTTTAGATATTAATTATAATATAATTTGTTTATCTGAAATTTGTTAGCATCAAGATGACATAGATAAACTACTTAAATAGATTAAGTGTAATTATATCACACTTTACAGTTCGTCATTCTCATAGGGATGGTGGAGTTCTTATTGTTGTATCTGAATTAGATATATTATTTATTGATAGTCATTTAGATAATCTGTTTATCGATAACGTTCCCTTTCTAAAATGAATTATCATCTGTATATATTTTCAAATTTATTTTATTATTGATGATATACAGGTTATTGTTTTAAAGATTATCAATATTTAATGCTGAATTTATCATATTCAATATAATATTATTATTACTGGTGATTTTAATTTTTCCAATATTAAATGGACTAATTCAACTCCAGTTTACAATTACAATTACAACATTCCAAGAAATCGTTTTAAATGAGGTAGTGTTTTACAATAACCTTGAGTAAATAGTAACTTTTCCCACATGATTAGATAATTATCTAGATTTAATTTTCTCTTTCATTCCAGCATTTTCGGTTCCTGCAATCTTTGATTGTCAAATCAATCACTTACCAGTCAAAGCGATGTTTGATTTTCCTCGAATTACAAATGATATATTGGCGGTTATACTCTCTTATCAATGGAAACACGCAGACTGGACCAGTATAATTCAATCTCTTCTTTCCTATCCTTGACAAAATATATACCCTATTGTCCTTAGATTTTTTTTGATGATTTATATAAATTTTTTAATGAAGCAACATCCAACAAAATGCCCTCTACAAAAAAGTAACATTGTACAAGTATCGTCCTGCTTCCTTCCATTCTAAATTACTTAAAAAGAAATTAATTTAAAAAAGTTTGGTTGAATTATAAATTTTATTCTACCCTTTATGTATATAATTAAGCTATATCTCAGTTTCAAAAATCAATACAGGTACTCCTCACTTAACGACTGGGTTTCGTTCTCACGACTCGGTCGTAGAACGGCATCAGCACTAGTGAATGAGCAATACTAGTTGTTCTTTTCATTGGTAGATGGCGCTAAATGTATTTGGAAGTAACTCCACCATTATTGATTTTACTATAAAATTTTTAAAGATTCTTTTATAATAGAACTAAAATATAAAAACGAATTATAAATTAAAGAGAATTATTTTGAATTTTTAAAAAATATATTTTGGAGATATTATTTAGAAATGAGTGTATATTAATATATTTATATTTAAATTATTATTTCTGTTTTTGTAAAGGAAGAGAAAATATTTATAAAATTACTAATAAAACATGGAAAACATCGTAAAAGTCGTTAAATATTAACTCAAAATTGTAAATCGTAATTTTGAAACGACGAATGATTGCTGTCGTTTAATTGAAAAGATAGAAATGTATTCATTACGCTTACAGACTTTAAAACATGTGCATGTACATGGAGTTTGTGTGTAAACACCTGGCAAACAACCCTTTAATATTCATTTAATGAGGTATTTACGAGTCATATTCCTGGAAATGTGTTGAACAAACAAAAGGCGGAGTAACCAGTGTTCAACAACAGCGAAAATTTGTTCGATTCTCCCTTACTGGCTGTTGATGGCTGCTTGAATGATGCTTGGATATTAGTTCTGATCAACTGAAATATTAAATAATTATATTTTAACTAAATTCCTAATTAATTCGCTGTTTTTAATTCTCTTTCAACGTCTGAACTTCGAGTTAAACAATAATGAATCTAATTTTAAAGATTTTACAACTCAAGAACGTCTAACAACATATCAAAACATTCAAAAATTCCGATTAATAAATACAAATAAACATTAAAAATTTTAAGAATCATTAACAGAAAAGCTCAATTTTCCCTTAAAAGTTTTCAAAGAGGGAAATTTCCCTCTACTTACATTAAGTTTTTAATATATTCCCCATACTCTTAGCAGTTATGTCAGTTTGGATATAAAGCAGAAGCTTTTGATAATAAGCAGACACTTGTCACTAGAGCAATTTGCATAGTAGGTAACCATAGAAATAAACTTCAGCGAAACAAAACTGGATACTCTAATTATATTTCATCTTTTTTACCTAGTTAAAGAAGAGCATACTAATAAGTTAGATACACTAAATATTTTTTTTTTCAGGTGTGCATCACTACATTAAAAATGATACAACTGCATTTTTACCGTTACCGTAGCAACTTCTATCATCGCGATATAAAGGCTACGTACAAACATCATTCATCAAACCGACTTGCACGTATTATTAAAATATTTATATTTATATTTCCAAGTTTGCACGGATGAAAAAAAAAGTATATAAATGTGTATATGTTTAAAAAAATATGTGTGTGTTTATATTAAGAATCTAAATATATACATATACATATAAATATTTGAAGTAAATCATACTTCAAAAGTAAACTTGCATGTAAAGAATTCGATAAAAATTAACGTCGTGTAAAATATAAAAATGTTTAATTGTTATTTTTATAATTTTTCTACTACTACGATTTTTATAAATTCATTCAGTTTTGTAGAATTTAAAAGAATTTTAATTTTAAAAATATAAAAATTTATCTCGAAATGTTTAAATTAAAAAATAAATAAATTATCAGCTTGGAACTGGTGATGGAAGTGAAGAGATTTTTTTATTTCTTTTACTGAAACGAGAATGCAGTAATTATTTTTAATCACCGCCATTTTCGTTATTTTACAGAGATAGAACAACATTCAGACTGGCGAATATTTTGATATTTGTTCTTTTATTTTCTTTTACTTCTTTGGAGAAATAAAAATGTCGAACGGCCATTTTTAATGAAATTATATTTTTTATAAAGCAGATTGTTTTATTTAGCAGCTGTTTTTTTTTAACAGACAAAAAAACCACTTTTCAGTAGTAAAGTAACTAAATAAAAATTCTGTAATGTGAGAATTTTATTGTCATAAACCTAAAGTGCGTGAAGGTACTTCTCATAGGAAAAAAATATGATTCTGGGAATATTACAAGAGTAAAATGTTTCACAATCTAGATTTTTATCACAATATTCTTCTATTTATTTTTCTGATTGGAAAAATGAAGACAGAATTTCTGATATATTTATTGAGATTTTTTACTGTTTTGCTTATAATGATCTAGATTTTTATCACGATATTCTTCTCTTTATTTTTCTGATTGAAAAAATGAAGACAGAATTTCTGATATATTTATTGAGATTTTTTACTGTTTTGCTTATAATTTTTGTTATAATATTACAGTTATATGCAGCAGTGTTCTTCAATCGGTTCGCATCGTTTCGGCCGAACCGGTTGTTAATTTTTTACTTCTTTTGTTTATGTAATTCTGTTAATATTGCTTTATCTTCTACACTTATTAATTAAATTCAAATAAAAATATTTTGCAAATTTCTTCAAGACCCCCTCGAAATCAAATTTAAGCGAATCGGTTGAATATCAGCACTGGTTATATGTAAATGGAAAATATTAAGAAACTTGCTGAATATAATCATAAGGTAAACTCATTTTCAAAAATTATCAAGGGATTTACTCCTGAATACGTTTTATGCATGTTCTTTTTTTACCTTTACATAAAGTGTTCAAAATAAACTTAAGTATAGTCATCATAAGGTAAACTCATCTTCAAAAATTATCAAGGGATTTACTCCTGAATATGTTTTATGCATGTTCTTTTTTTACCTTTACATAAAGTGTTCAAAATAAACTTAAGTATAGTACCGAATTTCATTACTGAAGTAGTAAAATTCGTAGATAAACAAACATACCAACCGAAATAAGTTGCAATTTCTGCAAGTTGAAAGACGATACTCGCATCTTACTTACAGAATAAAAAATAATAATAATTTAATTTTGGGATTTTAAAGAAAAAGTTATTATTCTCGATACGCTTAAACTGTTCATCTTAAAATTATTTTAATTAATGTCTTTTGATATTTACACATATATAAGGATTATATTAATCAAAAAAAAATATTTTCATTTTCTGAACTCATTTGCATATTCTATTAACCTAAAACTGATTGCTTAATTTGTGATTTTAATTAATGTCTTTCGATATTTACACATATATAAGGATTATATTAATCAAAAAAAAATTTTTTTCATTTTCTGAACTCATTTGCATATTCTATTAACCTAAAACTGATTGCTTAATTTGTAAAGAAAGACTTAAAAAAAAAAAGAAAGAAGTTCAATTCGAAATCCATGATTGATGTCGTCATTAAGTCTAACAGCTGACATTATGAAGAAATTTTTCCGATTAAAAACCATTAAAATCTTTAGTTTATTTATATAATAAATCAAAGAACGGAAACGTTTTAATTTTTTAATCTTTTTTAATTTATTCGCTCTATTGATAAAAAAAAAAAAAACGAAAATAAGCTGTAAGTACGTAGCGACTTTTATCTACTTATAAATTCCGAGTAAAAATGTTCTTATCGAGTTATTAAAATTATATACCGTGTAACACGAACACCCGACTGTTTATATTAACTCAACATAAATATAATTAAAATGAAACATTTTTATGAGAAATAATAAGAATTTTATTTTTTATTTTTTACGTCTTTCGAAAGTTAATGATTCTAAAGATAAGCCAGCTTTAGATGTAAATGTGAATTTCGAAAAATCTATAATGCTTTCGGTACGTGTAACGGTATTTTAATCATCGCGAAAATCTATTAGAGAACAGCATTTGAAG
Source organism: Olivierus martensii (assembly GCA_000484575.1). Taxonomy (NCBI): domain Eukaryota; kingdom Metazoa; phylum Arthropoda; class Arachnida; order Scorpiones; family Buthidae; genus Olivierus; species Olivierus martensii. The sequence continues at coordinate 64,060 of AYEL01076384.1, forward strand.
AAAAAACACCGTTTGATTTTTATAAGCAATTTATGAAGAGAAATATTCGTTTTGCAACTTTAAAATATTTTTTTATTAAATTTTCGAGTGAAGCTAAAATAATTTTGATATGATGTAAGATATATAATACGTATATGTTACTAAAATCAGATTTATAAATATAAAAAAATAATAAAGATTTTATCGATAGGATGGATTGTTTCTATCGATATATACAAAAGGAAACTTTTCCTGGAGTGTTCACACATCGACAAACCGCATTTCCCTGGATGCAATTTGTCTTGTCTTCTTTTTAAAACCTGATGGAAGAATGGAACTGCTCCCAAATGATTGCTTCCATCAGTACTTAAAATTGCACATGCAGAGAAAGGTAAAAGTTCAATATTCAAGGGGAATTTTAATTGTCTAACTTACATTTATCTCTGATAATTCCAAATTTTAAAAGACTCTATACGAATAGAACCTAAGAAAGCGTGCTATTATTTTTCTTATATATATATATATAGAAGAATAATACATAAAACAGAAGCAAAATATTGAATTTTTTAAGTCATTCGATCGGATGAATAAAATATTTTTTTTCTTGGAATTGCATGTCAGTTCTGTGAGAAATATTTCGGAAAACAATCGTTCATTATTTCTTAAGTAGGTAAGCTACTAAACACGATGTCTGCGAATATTTATTTCTTCTTATAAATATTTTAAATTATCGATATTTGTAGCTGTATAATTTTTATGAATAAGTGTAACTCTAAAACGAATTTTTTTTTTTTTGTCTAGAGAAATTGATCTTTGAAAAACTTAATTAAGTGAGCAAAATTTAACCGACGAAACTGATACAAAATTTAAATTAATTTTTAAAAAAATGAAATTTACACAGAAATTGGATTCAATGAAAATGACAGAAAATTAAGTACAGTAATTGAAGTCAATTAAAAAATGAAATTTACAAAAAATTACATTCAGTGAAAATGACAAAATATTAAATCAGTTAAATAAAATTAAATGAAAACAATTACTGTATATATCGTAATAAACAGCGCCCTCTGATAAATAGCAAAGAAAATTATCGAAAATAATAATAAATTGCGCACCCTATCAAAAGGAGCATCTTTTAAACGAAATTTTTTGCATTTTTTCTTAAAACATATTATTAATTTTATCTTTTTATAGATTTTAATGATATAATTATCATAATGAAAACTATAATTTATATTTTATTAAATAATATTGACATAATCTTCAAAAATCTAATTTTTATCGACAAATTTGGGTTTAAAAAAATTGCTTAATATACTTTAAAAAATAAAAATAATAAACAGTTCTCTTTAATATATGGCACAGTAAATTCGAGGAGAATAAATAGTCGGCGAGTTTGTTTATTAAGATAAATACGGGTATTAAATGTTAAATTTTGAAGAGATTTTTCTAACATGTAGCTATTAATTTTGATAAAAACTAATAACTATTAATGTCAATTTTTTGTTGTTATTTTTTATATTTGAGTATTTCTCAAATATAAGAAAATTAAAATATATAAATATTTAAAGCAAAATCTATAGTTAGCCATCTTTAAAAATGTTTATAGGAATATGGACTGAGTTTATGTTTTTTTATGGACCAAAACAATGCCAGTTAAATTATTTCAACTTTCCTAAGTACAAATTTATGTTTTAACATCTCATTTTTGTAAATTTCTGTGCTGTTTATCGACTAAAATATATATTTATATGTATATGCACTTTTGCTATATAAAAACCGTTTAAAATACTTAAACATTTTATAAAGAAAAAATTTTTTTCTCCTGCAGCAACGTTCTCTTGTAGATAATAAATAAAATGTGTTATGACGTTGTTAAGATCATAAAATATTTTCGTACGTTATGCGGAAAGATTATTACAATAATTTTCTTGCTAGCCATCAGCAAACAATAGATTTACAATCTCGGAAAAGATCAGCAAAGCAATGATTACACTGTAAAAACGATCCAAAAAGTAGGACATTAGAAACAACTTTTCATATCAAGAAAATCGTTATCGAAAAAAAAATACATGTAATAAAAATTGTTTCATAGAAAATTACTCGGTAAAGGAGAATCAATTTTTGACTAGATGCGCTTTTCTAAGATGTAAATTTTCAGTAATGAACTCTTTACTATTTGAATGTTTCTTTAAATTCTCAATATTCGCATCCATTGGGGCAAGTGATATTGCTTATAAAATGAATGGAAAATATTATTATTTTTTTTTAATTCTGAAGTTTAATTCGAAATGGAGTTTGATGCGATTCAGAATCTCCAATGGAAATAAATAATAATGAATTGGAGATGTTGAAGATATTACCTATCATCACTTTTGTTGTTATTCTCCTTTTTGTTGCTGTATTTTAACGGGATCAAAAAATACATAAATTTTTATAACAACAGCTTTAAATGTATTTTTTTGACATTTTTATATATCCTTAATTTTACGCAGAATTGAACCAGTGGCATTCTTAATTCAACATGTTAAAAAATAATATTTTGTAATGTTGTTCGAATTTGGCTGAATAGTTTTCTTCCAAATACGAAATTCTATACGTATGTACAATGACAGAATTTTTAGATATCGTTCAACAAATAATGTTTCAAAAAAAAAAAAAAAGAAAAATTTATAATTTATGAACTTGGCTGACAACTTATTGGCTGACAATTTTATCCGAACTTATTGGCATCTGTCAAACGTCGACGACAATTGCAATATAAGTGACTCAAATATAGAGACTTGGCGAATTCCTTCAGTCATCTATCACGTCTTTCCTTTTGTCAGAACCGACTTTTATCCAAAAAATTTTTTGCCTCACAGTAAGATATTCTATCAAAATTTTTCGGAATCAAATTATAATCAGAGAAAATTATAGAAACGTTTCAAATTTTGTTTCCGGCAGGAGCCAGAAGAGAGAGAGAGAGACTACAAAAATAAAACTGCTGAAATAAAGATACTATTTTTAGTAAATCTTTTCGAAAATAAGTTAAAATAGAAAAATACAGTGCATACAATCGGCAAAATTCGCTTCATTTTTTAACGCGAAGTGTCGATAAACAGAAATTTTTAGACTTTTTGGTATCATGTCATCGATTGGTATGTAGCCAGATGCACTTCATGCATCGAATACATCATAATTCTTTTTTAGTAATGCTGCACTGTATTTTTTTCCCTGTTCTTTTTAAACCTATAACTACTAATATCTAATCACATATGCCATATTAAGTACTTCATTTTTGCATTACCATAAATTTTCCATCGATATGGTAATGAAATTCTTGCTTTTGTTTAACATAATGGTTTCGACTGAATATAATTTCTGTAAGAGAAAACCACTGCACATAAATGAAATTGCTTGTAGACTTTAATGCTGCGTGTATGACATGGCTGCTGTACTTTATATATGTGTTATTCTTTTATAGATTCAGTCGGATATTCGGACAATTCTTCATTCTTATCTTTTTTTTTTAACTGCTTTACATAAGTCATTTGTTACAGTTTCTTTCTCTACAGACGAAACAGCCGATGAATCATGTTGGTCACTCGTTACTTTGGCGCCCGATACTTTTTTCCTAATAACATTTTCTACCAGGAAACACTAAATTAAGTAAGTTTTTTATTCAACGAATTAATTCAAATCACGATTCGGTACATTTTACTGTTAACAAGAAGAATAAAACTACTTCGTCTAGCATCATTCTAACTGATATACAGAGAAGCTTACTGATATACAGAGAAGCCATGAAATTCAGCGATAACAAAGGGAAAGACCGTGCTTCCGACGGAAGTAACTCATTTCCTTTTTTAGCAATGTAAAGGAATTATACATATGTAACGAATCGAGCTGGCGATGCTATTACAGGAACAAATTGATTCATTGTTACGATCCTGCGCTATTAATCAAGTGCAAGGAAAAAAGAATGGGAATTTTTGATAACTAGCTAGTGTACGTCAATTTATCCAATTTATCAGCATTTATTACGACAAATTTGTCACCGTTTGTTTCCTTTGTAACACCGAAAGAACATGTGATATTTAGTAATACCGAATGAAAATTTAATCATTGGTTAGTCGTTCAAACAACTCATCGATCCTACGCTTTCTAATTTTTAAGTGCTTTTAGTAATATTAGTAAAAAGAAAAAAAATATTTCGACACTATTCTAAAAATTTTTCCAACAGAATTTAATACGCTCAATAAAAATTGACACGGAGGCGACTTATAGAAATCTATATTCTTTATCCCGTTTAATCCCGTAAGAAAAAAAGATCGGAAGAGCGGTTCAGCAGGAATGCCGAGACCGATATCGTATGCCGTCTTCTGCTTGAAAAAAAAAAAATAGTTGATACTGTTGGTTTAAAAAACTGAACAAAGATAAAAATAAAGAAGTATTTTAAACTCAGCAACTTTACTTCTTTTGATTAAATTGATTAGACACGATTTTCTAAACTTTACTGCAACCACTAAGCATGTTAATTAAAGACAATTTTTGGAGTTATTGTTACTCCTCTAAGATATCTTTGTTTGTTTTCTCTAAACGAATAATAAAAAATGAATATTTTTTACTGATACGAGATCATAAATAATTCTCTCTTCAGACACGTGTTCTCAATCTAGCTAATGCCATTATTACTTGTGATCAACTACAGGCGGTTTTAAATGATCTCATTCAGTATCTCCTAATACAATTCATAAAGAAATGAGAAGCTAAAAGCGCTTTTTGGTATACACCATTGTTATGCCTCCTTTAAATTTCTTGTCACAGCTGCGACCTAATGAATGACTATTCTAAATGCAAAGCATCACTTACACCTTCAATGAAAGTTTGGCTTATAACAAAAGAATGGTATCCATTATGTGTAATTTTTCTCCCGCTTCTTTCATTTTTTTAAAAAATTTCTTTGTAATCTTCTTTTCGCCTAGAAAATACGTTATCTGACCGATAAAAACCAATATTTGCTTACGTTATTATCTTACTCTCAACTTTTAAAACACTTTTTAAGAGTTTGTTTATCGCTTGTTAAAAATTCTTCCGCAAACTCACAAAACGATCGTTTTTGATATCTTTAAAAAAAGGTACAATATCAAGAATATAAAAAAAAAAAACTTACCAAAAGAAGAAGCAAAAGAACCTAAGCTAGTTTTTCTTCTCTTCTTAGAATGTCTTGCTCTTTTAAAAACATGTGTAACTGCAACAGAACGAAGATGTTTAAGCAAAAGCGATCGTTAACTCTACAAATAAACATCAATCAGTTTTTTTTTTTTAAATACTTACTTTTATTAGCCCAATATTTCATGTTTCTAACTTCGTGTACGTCTTCATCATCACTCTTTCTGCTCCCGTTGCTGCCATGCTCTTTAAAAAAAAGTTAATTATTTTAATAATTAAAATATTTATAAATATGTGAAGTAACAAGAAGGTTTTTATTTGTAATGTTTAAATCACTGTTTGTTTTGCTAGATGAACTATTGATTGAATAATACAGGTGGTTGGATTCCTGAAATTCTCAAAACAATTCCAACAGATGCCATTAAGATATCCATTATTATATTAGATAATAGTTTTGTTCTGAAGGAGTAAAGAATTAATGCATTTATATATTTTTAAACATTTGAGTAATTGAAACAATACTGATATATATATATCAGCATTACTTAAATGAATCACAATTAATCAGCAACGTAATCGGCAAAAAAATAATCAGCAACATAATTAGCAATGTAAACCAGAAAGAAACAATCAATAATGCCTGTTGATAAATAAACTTTGAGTAAATGATCAACAGCAATACAATGCTGTTGATCATTTACTCAAACTTTACTCAGTTTATTTATCAACGGGCATTATTGATTGTTTCTTTCTGGTTTACATTTATTCAAAGTTATCAACGGGAATTTTAATTGTTCAACAGCATAGTATTGCTGTTGGTCATTTACTTTTGAGTAAATGATCAACAGTAATACTATGCTATTGATCATTTAAGGTCGAAGTTTATATACCAATGGGAATTATTAATTGATCAACAGCACAGTATTGCTGTTGATCACTTATGTTGATCAGCAACAATACTATGCTATTGATCATTTACTCGAAGTTTGTTTATCATAAAAACTTCGAGTGAATTTAAAAAGCCAAAAAGATAATTGTAAAATATATTTATGAATTATTTTTTTTTTTTTGTTTAAAAATTATTTTCCTCTTAGTTAAAAATGAATTGCACGCTAAAGTTTCAGAAACAAATTCAATGTTGTCGTTTTGCTTCTTCGAATAAAAATTTTTCGAGTTTTGATGTTTAATAATTGATAATTCATTAATTATTTAACTATAAATGATTATAAAATCACGAAAACAAAAAATTTTAACGAGTTTTCTGATAATCATTTTTCTTTTCCGATTTTTTTTTATATATATATATATATATAAAATATTTAAAACAGCAGTTTCAGTTAATTCCGAACTGTCGATTTAATTATTACTAAACTGATTTTTTAACATATTTTTCCACTCTTTCATTAATTATTGATTTTTAATTTATGAACATTTCTGTTTATCACTAATTAAATTCTTTTACTTATCCTCTTAAAATTCATCAATAATTGATTCTGAACTCATTAACCTCTAAAAATCTTAACATAAAGAACAAAACACTCCAAAAATTCTTGAAAAAAAAATTTTTTTTAATATAATAATTTCGATATTGAAACATATTATATTAATTATTTTATTTAAAAATTAATTCGAATCATTAATTTCTTTAAAATATTAAGTTACACAAAAATTCTTATTTTTCTAAAAGATTAATTTTCTGTTAGCATTAAATTCTTGAAGATAATTAGTAATTAATACATTAAATATAAACTCATTAAAAAGTACTTAATCACTTTTTTAAGTTCCAAGAGTTTTTAATTCCCAATATTTTTATTCATAAAAACGATATTAAGCTTAGTAATAGTTTATTTCAATTCTAAACATGGCTGCTGATGATGATACTCCAGCAACAGATCAAGTGCTGATGATTGTTTTCAACCTTGAAGTAGACTATACACTGTTGATTCTCTTTAAGGATAAAAGAATCATTAACACAGATACCATTTACCTTTAAAAGATGATTATGTTTTATGATATTTTTCTGTTTTACCCATTAAGAGGATCAGCAATACCTACTTTTTTTTTTCTAACCATAAAAAAAATAGTGCATGATGATTTATCGCTTATTTCAGCAATTTTGGTTGGAAGAAGAGTGGGGAAATTATCCTCCACTTCATAAATTTCCCTTTCGAAGATTATTTCTTCAGTAAGCAACATTAATAATATTTGAGAAACGTTAATCCCAAGAAATCTCAAAACATCTCATATGATTTACGATAAAGGATTAAAATAATAGATAATGATAAAGTCTGAGATAGAATTTATTACTCTATCTTTTTTATTATTATTATTTCATCTTAAATAGGATAAAATGCAATTTTTATGGCTGTTGTGGTGATAATAAATGAAAATCTACCGTTTTTTTGTAAAAATAGTAGATTCAATTTTGTGATAAACATGGTTAAAAATGCATATTTTTCTCTTAAAATGTTTCTCGAATAATAGAAACTGTGCATTATCTTTAATCGATTCGAAGCGAAGTGATTTATCAGGAGCAAATTCCGATATTTATAAAAATTCTTAACTGATACATTAATCAAAATTTACGATATATAAATTTTCTCCGAGACAGAAAAACATTTTCTTTAAACTAGTAAAATATCAATCGTCCATTAAAATAACATATATATTTAGAATATCTTTTCTTGTTTGTTGGCTGCCCTCCAAGATGCTGTTGTCAATGACTCCTAGTTACAATAAAAAAATGCAGAATTTTATTATTGTTGCTGTTGTTGTTTTGATCCGGTTTGTTGTTAATAGTTTGTAATTTTTTTTTTTGCCAAGTTTGCAATGAGTTATAGAGAAGATTATAATAGAGACAGATTTATAAACAAGTGAAGTCGCGATGATTCTAACGAGAGGAAATATGAAATGCTAGCGTGCTGAGAAAGAAAGCAGAAAATCAAAAGATTTGATTGGAAGTGCACATGAATGAGAAGTTTTATCGTTAATGAAGTAAACGAATGAAAAAACACGAAACAAATGGAGTGTTAATAATGAATTTGATTTCTTTTCATCTCGTCTGTGGATGAGTGAAGTGTTTTCATGTTAACGAACTTTTGTTCTGCTTTTTTTAAAAAAAAAGTCATTAATAAGTATGAACAGCAAACATGTTTTCGAGTTGAAAAATCACGAAACTTTACATTCATCAGTGCATATATTTCATTACTGATTTAAAAATTTACTCGTTCTTGTTATAAATTTGGATGAAAATTGCATGAAAAATCTGTGGTTGTTGTGGTTTGTAGAGATTAAAGTGAGCAGTTTCAATTAGCGCTCAAGCAGTGATATTGAAAGCTAATCAGGTTATAAAATCAAAACTGCACAATTTTTATTAGCGCTAAAGAAAAGCTAAGGTTTACTTGAAAGCAAAGTAAATCTATAACATTGGAGGTGAATAAGCTCAATTAGCGCTCAAAAGCCAGTATTGAAATCGAAGTAAACCTATAAAATTAAAACCAAAAATTTTCATCTGCGCTCAAGAACTAACATTAAAAGCCAAATAGTTGTATAACATTAGAAGTGCATAATTAATGCTCAAGAACTAGTATTGGAAGTTAACTGTGTATAATATTAAAGATGCACAATCTCAATTAGTGTACAAGAAGAAGTATTAAAAGCAAAGTAAACTAATAACATAAAAATTGCACAATTTCTATCAGCATTCAAGAAATATTAAAAGTCAAAGTAGTCTAGTTTTATAAACTTTATGACATTAGAAGTGCATAATTTTAATTAATGCTCAAGAACTAATATTGGAAGTTAACTGTGTATAATATTAAAGATGCATAATCGCAATTAGTGTACAAGAAGAAATATTAAAAGTAAAATAGTAAGAGAAGTCATGTTGATTCTAACGAAAAGAAATAAAGAAATACTAGTGTGCTGAGAAAATAAACAGAGAATCAAATGATTTTAAATGAATTAAAAGAACATGAAACAAATGGAGTGTAACAATGGATACCTATAACATTAAAACTGCGCAATTTCTATCAGTACTCAAGAACTATTATTAGAAGCCAAGTAGTCAAGTATAACATTAGACGTGCTTAATTTCAATTAGCGCTCAAGCAGGCATTATTGAAAGCATAGAATAGTAAGTAGAGTATAAACTATAGAATCTCCAAAAATCAATATTAAAAATCTGTAACATTAAAATTCCAAAATCTCAATTAGTGCTCAACAACCATTATTGAAAGATTCATACAGACGTTTAACATTAGGTAGAGTATAAACTATAGAATCTCCATTAACGCTCAAAAATCAGTATTAAAAATCAAAATCTCAATTAGTGCTCAACAACCATTATTGAAAGATTCATACAGACGTTTAACATTAAAACTAAATCTCGATTATAACGCATATTTCGCTCAAAGCGTCTAAGAAGACATTTTAAGACATTAAAATATGAAACTAATGGCTAAAGTGTGAATGAAATTAACGCAATGATAATTTTCATATTAAGTTCTTTCAGTTTTTAAATCGCATGAAGATAATACTATAACGATTTTACAAGTTTGAAATTAAATCGTTCAATAGTAGGAAAAGATTAAATCGCTTTAAACAAATTAAAAAGGTATCGGACTGTAACCTTTCTCTCCTTAATCGTAATTAACATAAAATACAAACTAATTCTTAGTTTAATGTTCATTGTTACAAGATAGAAATCGATAAAAATAAATAAGTAGAAAACTGAAAAGCGGCTTATTTATTATTCAATCAACGATGATTCCGAAAATTCAGGTTATTGTAATTCCCACGATGTCTTGCAGAAGTTGTTTCTGATAAATTTCACACCTTTCTCTCGCAACACTTTTGATACGTGACCGGTTTCTATGGTTACGAGATCAGATCGAAGAAGAGTCGCCTGGCAACAAGGTGTTGCTTCGCGAGTGTGAAAGATTTCTCGAAAATTTCCATCATTTCCTTTTTTTTTTACTTATTTTTTTTTTCGGTCGCATTTTCGAATACGTATATACTTCAGTTGCCTTCGGGAAGTTACTTTAATTGCCTTATTAACATTTATATATATATTTATTTAATGTTTTCCTATTTCTTTCATTCTCGCAAACTCTCTCTCTCTCGTCTTCCCTTCTCCTTCATCCTTTTCCAGCTAACAAGATGGAGAAGGATAAAGAAGAAAGATATCCGGAGATATAAAAGAAAATACTGTCGTAAGAGGTTCAAACGTAAAATGACACGAATTTTAAGAGCATCTTAACCTTCTTTATTTGGCATAATTACTCTTTTTTTTTTGCTTTCGAGATTGACGATTTATCGCTCCTCTACCAATCTGCCATTCTAATAGCGAGTGATTTACTTGATAATGTTTCGAAGTGAGCGATTTTTTTTCATCGTAAACACGCTTAATTACTTTAATCAGCTGCATTTAAAAATTTGTTAATGCTACACTTCTGCTATTTTTTATATATAATATAATTATATATAAAAATTAAAAGTGTGTTCTGTCAAAATTCTGATTAAATATTTAAAATTTTTTCATGTTTTGAAAGTAATTTTTTTGATAATTCCGTTTAATTTTTCATGAAACATATTATAAAAATTTAAAAATAATTAAATAATAATTTGCATAAGCAGCATTCCTTACTGTTTACTTCGTATTTTATCTCGATACCGATACATCAGTTACAATCAAACGCACGCTTTATGCAAATTACGTAATTTTCTGCACCTGATACATAATATGCAAATGAACTGTAATGTTCTCAATACAACTGTATTTCCTTTATAATTTAAACGTCTTTTTTTTTAAGTATTTACTTGGCATTCCCAAAGCAAAAATAAAATAAAATTAAGTCGACTGCTTCAAATCTGTACAAAACGATTTATCCGAGTCGGAAATAAGAACTGAGATAGAAAGAGAAAAAAAAAAAGCGTGTAATAAATTTTATTCTTAGAAAATAATCAGAAAATAATTTGTTCAGAAATTAAATTAGATTTTTTATGCGGGAAAAAATTATTATTTTTCTTAGATTGTATTCGGAAGACGTGATTTTTTTCTAATAAGAGAATGAAAGTGATGTTTATTTAACAAGCGACTAATTGTTGTTATTAAATTCTTGCTTTGTCAATGATGTTGAATGTACCATTAAAAGAAAATGAATAAAGCATATTAAAGGAAGAATAATATATCAGCATTAGAAGGAAGAATGATGATAATAATACATAAGCAATGCAATAAAGAAGAAAGATAAATCAGTATTAGGAAGAAAAGAAAGAAGAATATAAAAGCATTGCAATGAAGAAGGATAAATCAACATTATAACTGCACCTGACATTTGATATCGTGATTTTTTTTATTTCTTTCTTTCTTTGTAATAAAAAATAATCAAATATGAAAAAAGATATAAAAATTATACAATGTTTAGTATATATCTTAAATCAACTAAAGTATCAATATAGCGAATTAGTAATTAGAGATAAAACTACTTATTTAAGACTTATATCAATTAAAGTATCAATATAGCGAATTAGTAATTAGAGATAAAACTACTTATTTAAGACTTATATGTCAGTTACAATCACAGGCTGCACCAATTCCCGTGGAGGGGGCCGGATGGTGAAGGACGAGGATCACCTGGCCGGGCCCAATACCCCGAAAAAATTCGGGACCAGACCTGGATGCTCCTGCGTGGGAAGCCGACAGTGTTACCACTCGGCCATCCGGCCGCCAATTGAGTATAGGTAGTAGAGATGGGAAAATGACTTTTTCATAACAAATCACACGGATAAACTTTGTTTAAGGAACGTTTTCCTAACTTTTGTGATTTTGGTCGGAAGGTGCATTTTCTAACATGAAGATAGAAGAATCGATTCGGATCTTGCCTTTGAGATTCTTTTTTACATATTCTGCGGATCGCTACAACAGGAATGGATGTAAATATCCAGCCAGTGGCGGATTAAGACCGGTTGCTGCATACTTTTCGTCCTTTTGTGATTTTGGTCGGAAGGTGCATTTTCTAACATGAAGATAGATTAGAAGAATCGATTCGGATCTTGCCTTTGAGATTCTTCTTTTTTACATATTCTGCGGATCGCTACAACAGGAATGGATGTAAACATCCAGCCAGTGGCGGATTAAGACCGGTTGCTGCATACTTTTCGCATGTTGCCAGTGTAGTATTCGTATTCGGCATACGGTAATTGTCATTGTATTTGGGCTTTGGTTGTTAATGAAAATAAGAGAATATAAACTATCAGGTTTTACTATTGATTGAAAACTTGTAATTATAATTGCATTAGTAAAATGTGTAAAATTGGGGTTTTGTGGGCCCTCAGAAGTCGGGGTCCCGGGCGCGCGCCCGCCATTAAATCCGCCTCTGTATCCAGCTTTTGTAAACGCTGCTGCCCGCGCTCACATTAAATAGGTACATATCAAACATATAAAAAAGGACCCGGGCGCGCACCCGCCATTAAATCCGCCTCTGTATCCAGCCCTTGTAAACGCTGCTGCCCGCGCTCACATTAAATAGGTACATATCAAACATATAAAAAAGTATGTAACTTTTTTTAACATGTTTATTGGATGCAATCTGGTAAATATAATTTTGTAATAAGGTTTGTTAATCTGGAAATAAAATTGGTTTCCAAATAGCGTTATATTTATGCGTTCATATTTATTGGATGCAATCTGGTAAATATAATTTTGTAATAAAGTTTGCTAATCTGGAAATAAAATTGGTTTCAAAAAAAGTTATATTTATGCGTTCCGTTTGTTGAGACAATAGCGTATCGAGTACCGAAGCCCCTCCCCTTTTTCGTTATTTTTATGCGTTCCGTTTGTTGAGGCAATAGCGTATTAAGTACCAAAGCCTCTCCCTCTTTTTTGTAACTGCGGCCCTTCATATCTCTAGTAAACACGGCTATGGCCCTCTTATGCGTTCCGTTTGTTGAGACAATAGCGTATTAAGTACCAAAGACTCTCCCTCTTTTTTGTAACTGCGGCCCTTCATATCTCTAGTAAACACGACTATGGCCCTCGGGTTCATTATAATTGGACAGCACTGTTCTAAACGCTGATATCTCTGAAAGTATTTTTTGCTAATGACATAATAAAATTAAATACTTTGAGTGGGTTTTTTATACTGTATTTCAAACGCAATTGTTTTGCATATTTTTTTCTTACTTCGTATCTAGAACAAAACATAGCAAATCACTTAATTTGCAAAATATCACTATCAATTTTGGCATCTCTACATATTTAATTGCAGGATAACAGCGTACAACCTTTTCATAAATCTTTATAATTGAATCTAGTTGTTTTGATATGAATAATTATATAGACATTTGAAATAATTTTTTCTTCACGAAATTTTTGTTACAACCAATAAAATCTTTTAAATCATTTTTGTTTTCTGCAGCTTATTAAAAGATTTTAATGTAAACTTTTCAAGTTAACAAATAATCTTCGAAAATTTAAATAAATTTACAAAAGTAAAAATAATTGATTGTCTTACTTTAGACTGAATTGAAAAAATGAATGATGATATTTATTTTATTTCATTATTATTATTATTAATATATTTAATACAATGAATTTTTAAATCAAAAATAGCTACAAAAGCAACTATAAATATCTTCATATTGTAGTCTCACAAAAAGTATGAGTTATTTTAAAAATGTTTAATTTCGTATTGTAGCTACGTTGCACCTACACCTGTTGATCCCATTCGTTGAGGATCTTGTGACGGATAATGGATTGGAATTACAGATCTAGTCGCAGGTGTTACAGGTGGTGCTGGCATTGGTGGAGGTGGAAATCCACCAGGAGGTCTAAGAACTTGTGGAGGGTTTGGTGGTGGTGGTCCAGGTGGAGGTACACCAGGTGGGCCCATAAATGGAGGTGACGGGAATCTCATTCCTGAAAATAGAATTACTTAATTTTCAATAATAAATTAAACAAGTAACCTTTAAAACTTTTCATAGATAAACACAGGCTGGATTAGTTTAATACAAACTTTATCATATTCAGTAGATAAAAAATATGGTTTCAGATAAAATTGCAAAATTAAAATGTTTATGTTATAGGTTAATGAATTATAACAAGTATTGTAATATGAATGTAATTTGGAACTGGTTTATTGTTGTTATTAACTCGTATTAAAGCTGAGAATAATAAGATTGGAAAAAACAAAGCTAAAGTATATGGAAAAAACTTTTTTCCAATCTTACAATTTAAATTTACATTTTTATATTGATTCACGGATGAGGAAACACTTAATAATAATTAGAGAGCACTAATGGCAGTAGTGACTTCTAAAAACAAATTTATTTCAAGATAACGTAGTACTTTTTATCTAATACCAAGATCATCCTCAGCGTATACAGTATTTTAAAAAGAAAATACTGTATATGCTGAAGTCTTCTTTTTCAATTCATTTAAAATTGGAATACTAGATAATGTAGTTCCAAACAATATTCAAATTTAAAAAAGCTTACATAGCGTAGAATGGAGCTAAACAATTAACAATTTAAATTTATAAGCTAATAACAAATTACTATATAAAACACTTCTTTTTCAATTCATTTAAAATTGGAATACTAGATAATTTAGTTCCAAACAATATTCAAATTTAAAAAAGCTTACATAGTGTAGAATGGAGCTAAACAATTAACAATTTAAATTTATAAGCTAATAACAAATTACTATATCATACAAACCAGAAAATGAAAATATAACATTAAGAACCCTTATATGAGCATAATACTAAATTTTGAAAATATTTATTTTAATATGTTATTGCAAAACTATTGATATTTATGCTCATTGCTCTTTAAAAATAAACAAATACTGTATAGCAAAACTGGAGTTATCCAAACCGTGATTATCTCAATTTTGTTTAATTGCCCATTGGATGGATGATTGTTATATTGTCGATCATCTGTTTAAAAGTTGAAGAAAAAGTCTCTGTTGATCATACAAATGCAGTATATTATTGTCATGCTAAATTAACATTGAATGAAAAGAATACATCCATTGTTCTTGATTTTGTCCCCATAAATGTTGGGATAAAATCAAACCATGAATTTTCGTACATCAAAATAATGAAGAGTTCTTATAAATATATGCTCAAAAACACCACATTTAATAGAAATATGTGCAATTTTTTAGTAGTGGTTTTTCAAATATTGTAAAGAAAACATATTTAATCAGTGAAATAAAATAAAAAAGAAAAAACAAAATTGGCAATATACTTTCTAACATTTTCTTATGTTTTTCCTTCTTAGATTATGTCGTCGATTTTGGTTTTAAATTTATTTTATTAATTAAATACAGTACAAGTTTCCTTAAGTCTGATCACATAGCAATTAGTCAAAAACTGGACAAGACTTGTTGAGATCCAGATAAAGAAAAGAATAAATATAAACTGGACAGTTTCATGATTAATGTGTTAACTCATTAGTTAATATGTAATCTATTTTCACCAAATGCAATTAATTCTATTTTATTTTACTTTGGTTAACAAGTTTAGTTAGTCTTAAGATCTGAAAAAAGACTACTATAAAAATGTGCATATTTCTCTTAAATGCAGCATTTTTGGATCTATGTTTATAAGAACTTTTTCATTATTTTGATGTAAGAAAATCAATGTTTGGTTTTATCCTAACCATTAGGGAATACTCTGTGTGTGTCTATTGATAACAATCATTGCCAACCCTCACAAAAGCTGACAATTATTCAATGAATAACAAAGCATATCTTTTTAAATTTTATCACTCATTTACAAAGGAATCATGCACCAGACAATTGCATTTGAACATTGCTATATTTTCAATTCAATGCAATTCAAGCTAATAAAGATGGCCGCTGCTATAGCTGATTACCATTGAACTTACAACTATTGATATATAGTTATAATGTTTGATAATACAATGATATAAAACAGTTAATAATATGGATTGGTAAATGTAATGCAATTCATGAAATTGTAAGAAAAACTTTTGATTTTTCATTCTGATGCAACAAAAAACAAAATTACCTTCCAATATACAGCAGCAGTAAACAAAAAATAAAATCCTCTCATATCTGACTTTTAGACTAATTGGAGATATTCTTCCCATAAGTCAAGATAATTGAGGTTTCACTATATAAACAATTACAGTATTACAACAGTGCTCAGACATTATATGCATTATTATTATACATATACAGTCAAACCCCGACACCACCATTCATTTGGGAACAATTTTGGTGGTTTATCGAAAACACAGCAGGCGTGTCAAACTTATTTTAATTCAAGGGCCATTTAATAAGCCTGTAAGATGCTGCAGGCAGCATGACATTTAAACTTTTTTTAAAATTACATTTTGAAGTAAGAATTCAAATATATAGATAGGATAATTAAAAAAATTGTATACTCAAATAAATATATTACAAAAATATATACAGTAATTACTACATAATTGCTTTTAATTATACATATTTTTTAAATTCAATTGCTTGCTATGAATTTTTAATTTTCTATTAAATGTTAAATGTCACATTTTCTGTACAAAAACAAAAGCTTCCATTAAAATTTTTATAAATTCAAATACCCATAACTACTTACATTTTTTTAGTTAGTTAATAACACAACAAATCTTTAACAAGCCCCTTGGCACATTCTTTATACATGTCCTTCAAAGAGGAATTGTTTGGAACTTTATCATTGTATTTGTCTATCCAAAAAATAAAGGTCCTCATTTATGGCTTTTTGTTTTTTGTAAGAAATTTCGCACAAAACGATGTCGTCTTTGCAGGAAAACAGTTTGTGTCACTGATCTGAAAGATCAGTGTCATCTGTATGTATATGTTTGATAAGGCTAACTGAAAAAAAACTAATGCAATTATATTTTATTAAAATCAAAATGGTGTATTATAGTATATGACATTGCTATGAAGTGATAATTACTTCCTATTATCTCATAACTTATCTCATATATATTATCTCATAAAATTTTAGTTAAGAGCCTTGAGGGCCACAAAAAAGCATGTTGAGGGTCGCATGCGGCCCACAGGCTGCCAGTTTGACACACCTGCTTTACAGTATAATATGCATGCTGTATATGCATAGTACTATATAGAAAACATTGAGAAAGTTTTTGGAAAGCAAATGGACATAATGGACTTCACCTACAGCAACACAAGGCTGGTGTGTTTCAAATAACAGAGAAGACTTTCGTGAGCATTGTGGCATGGTGAAACATTAACAAGACTTTGCATTATGTGACTTGTCACTATGGAAACGATCTTGTTCTTGTGATCTTAAATTTTCTACAACCTAGGTGTGAATCAGTCTTAAAGAGACACGATTAATCATTAACTCCATCTATCCCATCCGCTGGTTACAAACGAATCCAGAGAAGGCTGGATGGCCAAGTGGTAATGCTGTTGGCATGCCATGCAGGAAGACCCGAATTTGCATCCCAGATCTGATCCCGAATTTTTTCGGGGTACTGGGTCCAGCCCGGTGATCATTGTTCTTCACTATCTGGCCCTCCTCCATGGATGTGGGTGCAGCCCGTGGTTGGAACTGGTCCCGCCCCCCTTAGTAATTTCCCTGATTGGAAAGGGGGCGTAAAATGTGCAAAAAAAAAAAAAAAGGAATCCAGAGAACTTTTAATACTGTATATACAGTATTGATGAACTTCGAACTTCGGGATATGAATTACCTTGCATGTCCCTGGCAGATTAATGAGGACAAATACAATACCAAAAGGAATATTTGGTTCTTCCTGAAGAAAGGCTACTTCTTCAGAAAAACTACTTTGACTACTTCTCTGAGACTATCAAGACCATTGTCCAGATACATAGAAGTGAGGGACAATATCTACATCAAAAGACAGGAGCTGTTCATGCATACCTGTGCAACAATGCCTCAGCTTCTCTCTTCCTTAGATATTTCTATTGGCGGATAGTGGATGGCATCTTATCGGGGTTTGCCTATTCCATTAACATAGGGATCAGCGAGGGTGGCAGCTTAATGGGGGACATCTTATTGGGGTTTGACTGTATATTGTTATTATTATATACATATAGTATTGGCTAGATTATTTTAATAGCCCTAAAATAACTACGGGATTCTTAGAATATCACACAGGAATTTTTTTATTTCAATATAATTATTATTGGCATTATTATTTAATTATTGTATCAACTATATTTTTATTCAAATCAAATTCAAATTGAATGATAAAATACAAATGAATAATAAGTGAGGTATAACATAAATAAATGTTATACCTCACTTATGGAAAACTTACAAATGGCATTGTCAATGGAGACGTACTCTAAGGATCTGCATGTAAACTGGAACCAGACCAAAATCATTAGACCACTGAATACACTGAACCAAGCCAGAACATCTGAAGTGCAAAAAATAATTACAAGGCAGAAAACCAAAAGCATCTTAAATGAAAAGCCCACCCAAAATCTCTCCTCAGCATGGATATACCTATAGAGAACAACTTGTTCTCCACTTCTAATAAAATATAGTTTATTTTTTACCATGTTTCTTCCATCAATGCCTTTTATTTGTAATGGTGATTGTTTTTTTTATTTGTATTTTAATTTTAATTTTATTATTATTATTGTTTTATTGTAACCATAGAAACTCAGCACCATTGTATTTTGTTTAAATTTTTGAATTTTTTATTATGATATTCTGTTCTTTGTATAACCTGAAGAGGGGCATGCAGTAAACGTTTGTTTGGATATATTATTAAAATTTTTCTATACTGCTAAAAATGCTTGTTTTTAGGATTATTTAATTGATTACACTTAATTTTTTAACAAAAAAGCCCCTGATATAACTAACAGCACTGTTAGTTATATCCAGAGCTTTCCATAATGAAAACTTAATTACAGTAATACCCCAAAGTTATGCGGTAGGTGGATCTGTGGAAAACTGCATAAGTCAAATTCATGTACATTGGGGTACAACTTTGCCTATAAATTTGGTTTAATTGGGACCAAGGACTAACAAAAACACTAGTTTAAAAATATATATATTTAATAAAATTGCAGTTCTTTATACATATTAATGCAAAATATTAAAAAAATTAATTAGTTATGTAAAAAATTATTCACTTTTACTTAATTAACACACCATAATTTCAGCATTGTTTCCATCTCAGCAATAATACCATGACGTTTACAAATTATGCTTAAGTTCAAGGATTAAGCATTTTTCACCATATCGAGAATTCTTTCATAACTTTTATGATTGTTTTTACTGTGGATTCCAGTAACTCAAACTTCTTTGCCAGGTCACAAATTTTTCGTTGTTATCAAAATCCTTGATAATGTTAAGTTTACATTCCAAAGATATCATAATCCTTTTCTTACTAGGTGCAGGAGAATTAGATTTACTTCGTTTGGATGGCGTTTTTTTAAGGGTTTAGAAAACGTAAAACAAACAAATCTTAACTTTCGTCAATCGCAGAATCATAATCATGCAAGTAAAGTTCGCATGAAATGCGTTCAATGAATATCATAGCAAGATAGTGTGCAGCAATATTGCTAAATGAAAAAAAATCAAGAACTGTATAACTGTGAGTTCACATAAGTTGGGGAATTAATGTATATCAGATTAAGTTTTCTTTTCTTATTTCTTATATTTTTAAATTATTTGTATTCTAAAAAAAAATTTTAGAATATAAATACATTTGCATTTTAATGTATTCTAAAATGTAAAAGTTTCTATTAAAAATCAAATATAAATATATATATATATTTTTTAAACGTAAAAAATATCACAAATTCTAATATATTTTTTAAATATTTACCCATTGGAGGAGGATGTGGCATCATTCCTGGATGAGGAATGGGTGGTGGTGGTGGCAGATTTTGTGCAGTAGGTGCAAGGTTAAAATAATTATTTGTCAATTCATCCGGTGGAGGAGGTAAAGCTGAAAATTTTAGGCAAAATAAGAATTTGATATAAAAATTACCTCCAATATTAATAGTAATAAATATTACATCCTGGGAGTCCTGGAACTGGTTCCAACTTTTTCCCTTCTCCTTCTTTTGTAGTAGGAATTGAAGATTTTGCTTGAGATCTACCCCATTTAATTGTTAATCTACGACCACATAAAATAAGTTTATTGAATGCTTTTTCTGCTGCTAATTCAGCTGCAGTCCTTGTTGTAAATTGTATAAATGAACACTGCTGCCTGGCCAACATAGTTATAGATCTTATTTCTCCAAACTGATAAAAATAATCCCTTAATGAAAAGTAGTAATAAATTAGTATAGACAAAACATTCAACAAATATAAAGTTTTTATGATGGAAACATTTTATATATTTACAAAAAGTATAATTAATTATAAATATCATATATCAATTAAATTTTCAGAATAATTTTTTAAAATAATAAATATAATTAATAATTAATTATTGTATAATAATACTTTTAATTTAGAAATAAAAAATTAAAAGTTTTATTAAGATTGATAAATACAAATCAATTAATATATTACCTCAGTTCTTTTTCAGTTATTCTTTCTCCAAGATTACCAACATATAAAGTTGTAATTGTTTTATCTTCGGGTGCTTCTAATTTTGGCATAGCTGCTGCCCTCCTTAATAATTTATCAGCAACAGGATCATTCAAACCATAGTAACGATCTTTAATATTTTGATCTGCTAAAGGATCATCAGGATCTGTTGGTTTTTCATGTCTAAAAAATAAATAAATAATAATGTTCATATACAATAGTTTTCCTTTTCTATAATTCTCCAAATCCAAAAGCAAAATAATATTCTTATGAAGTTATTATTATTATTATTTAGTGAACTTCCATATTATGTTTATTGGTGTAATTCAAAAGTTGGCAACATAAGATGCATGTATTATTTTCAAGTTTCAAACATTTTAGCTGTATATTGTGAAATTCTCTCATTAACAATATTGAAAATAATAAAAAATTAAACTAACATTCTGAAATAATTTTTATTTCCGTCCCATTAAAATTGTTCTTTAGCAAAATACAAAAACAATACACTTTTATAGCCAGTCTGATCCAACTTTTGATTCAAACAGCCTTGCAATCAGAAACAGTAGATTTTTAATAAAACTTCGATCACACTAGTAATGAAAAGGCTGACCAACTAATGAAACATGCTTCCAACAGACTGACATTTATAATATAGATATTCCACAGTTTATGCAAATAATCAGGAAACTGTATTACTCTTGAAGGTTTATATATTATATAAATTTTGCATAAATCAAGGAAATAAAATTTTTATAAATTCTGAATGAAAAACTTCCAGGGTTAGGTGGATTACAGTGATTGTGCCAACACAATGTTATGGTACCACATTATTACTTGAATGAAAGAAAGAGAAGATAAGATAATTCAGATTAAATTTGAAATGAAAGTGTTAATTTATAATGAATACCTAAATTAAAGCAATTTTACTATCATCATTAGAAAAAAAATGACAAAGTAAAAATTAATATTTAAAAATTTTTTTGATAACTATATAAAAAACAAAAATTTTGGTTTACAAATTTTATCTAATTATAGAATAATAGAAATAGGAATTTTAGTATGACAATATCTGGAATACTAGACAGTGAAGTGGAAAGATTAATAAAGTAAATGTTAATTATTATATTAGTGAATTAAATGTTATTTATATAAAAATAGCATTAATAACAGCAAGTTTGTAATGTTTAAGTTGATTTGTACTGTTTTTTTGAAAGTCTATTTATACATTTATATTTATTTTGAAGGAGAATGTAATTGAAGAGGACTTAAAAAGCTGAAAAATTTACTATATCTATTTTGGTATTTACCTTTATGTTTGTTTGTGGTAAATGTAATTATTATTTTTACTACATTTACCACAAACAAACATAAAGGTAATAATGTAGTAATAGAAGAAGCAGTAGTTTTTAGATATTTTGTAAGATAAATTCTTTAATAAAATCAGCAATTAAAATTTTATTATAGATTTTCAATTAAGAAAGAAATTTTAACTGTGTTTATTATGAATCTAATGTCTTTCTTTATTGTTAAACTAAAATTACTTTTTAAAATTTTCCATAATTTTTTTTTACTACAAGTGAATTTAAAAGCATACCTATATGGGCATTCTTCACCTCTTCTGCATTCTCCCTTTACCCAAAAACTGCAAATATGAGGTCTATTGCGCTTATAGTATGGTGTTGTTCTTGCTAATTTCATAAGAAGTTCACTAGGTGCTTGAACTTTACTGAGAGCTCCATAGGGTTGTGTATTATCTGAATTTTGAACCTGTATATAGTAAGAAAGTAAAAAAATAAAATAAAATTTACATACTGATAAATTAATTTGAGATATTTTTAGAAATAAGTAATTCATTATAATAAAGAATGAGATTTTTCAAAATTATTCATAATCATAATACAAAAATGAAATTTAACTGGTTTGTCATTATAAAAAATTTTCAATAGAAAACTTATTATTACATGATAAAGGATACATACAATTCATAATGATGTAATTTAGCAATAGATATGCAATTAAATTTGCCAATTTTAATAAAATAATAATATATTTGTTTCATTTATTTATTAAAACAAAGCTATTTCAAAATAAATGATCAATATATTTTTAAATATTGCTAAAACAAACTTCAAAATTCAGATTGGAACCATAAAGAATACTCCAAATAAACAGCACTTCAAGCAGTTAGTTAACAAAAATTCTTTATTTAAAGCAAACATTTTCGGTGTACTATACCCTCATCAGGCTCTTTAGATTACCTCTTATTTCAAAACAAAGAACATCGTTCTATACATTGCTATGACAACCGCAGCTTGTTAGAATCACATCGTTTATGTTCCATTAACAATTCAAAAACTTTTACGAACTCAGAAGGATATATAAAGAATACTAATAGAATCAGATTACTTTATTGAGATTTCATTTCCAGTAATGTCATTAGTTTACTGTTTACTATTTAACTGCTTAAATCTCCAATTAAGTTCAATTAATTACTTAGCACACATTGCAGTTTTAGATCAAAACTCTCTTTTAATTAGCTTTAATATTTTAAATAATAAGTAAACTTTAAATTTATTTTGTAATCACAAAATATCTTATTTTCCATTAACCTCACTAAAGGGTCAAATAATTTTCTAACAGTAATTTTTCAAAAACAACCAAAAAAGGAGTTCTTGCAGTATTTAAGAAACTCAACAGTCTAATCATAAAAAGATATTAATTTAGAATATCTAATATTTTAAATAATAAGTAAACTTTAATTAAATTTATTTTGTAATCACAAAATATCTTATTTTCCATTAACCTCACTAAAGGGTCATTCCATATCAAGCAAACCAATCAATAGTTTCTATTTAACCATTTTCAATTTTATTGAAACCTTGAGGATATGCATATATGTTTTGAATGAATCTTGCAAAATTTTAGCTACAGATGAGATATGACTGAAGTACAATAATGCCTGGTGTGTGAAGGTTTGTTTATTGGTCTAGGCAGATACTAGTGCTCTTGAATGGTCTAAAGAATTTTTTAAAGACCGGAACAAATAATAATCGGAGGATGGTAGACCTGGCAATCATAGTGAGTGCAGTAGTATATCCCATCAAAGCTGTAACAGCTTCTGGCAAGTCATCAAATTTGTATGAAGTCCTATTCATAAACAATCTAAATTAATTAATATATAAACTCCCTAACATGGAAATGTGCTTGCTGCTAAAATCTTAAAACATTTGTCATCTGTATCTAGCAGTACTGAGCCTGATGCTACATAAATTCTTCTAATATTAGCAGTATATGTAGGAATCCTACATATACTGCTAATATTTGAAGAATTTATGTAGCATCAGGATCAGTACTGCTGGATACAGATCCAACATCCACCATTGATATAAAAGTGAAAAGAATGATTAATAAGAAAGGGTTTCCTGATGTATGAAAGGCCAAATCAATCCCAAATCTTAGATGCCTGTGTCTATTTGGTTATCTCAAAACACAAAACCCATTAAGTATTAGATTTATGGTTGATAAGACAAATTGTTCCTTATATGAATTCGAAAAAGACTTATTAGATGGTGCCTGATGATGATGATAAAAGACTACAACTATACTGCAGTAAGTATAATATACAAATCTGTTTCATCAAGTACAAATCAATAATAATGGCACTCTAATGAAAAAGATATACTTTATTAAAACATTTTTGATCCTATTTGGTTATTCGGAAAGTAATTTTGTTTTTTCCCTTGAGTGTTGTTACTTATATTTTTAACCAGCCAACTTCATTCTAAACCCTACTGTCATTATATATTTTGATAGCTGACATTTCAAGGTTTATTTATAAACTACTAGCAAACAATAGCACTTACTGCAGTTGAGATTTATCTTAAATTTTCCTAATACTTGAGTATCTATAGCTAACGTTTTCAGTACACCATACCATCTTCAGGGTAATTGTTCTAAAACTGATTCAAACATTCTAACAGTTCATGTACAGAATCACAACAAAAACAAAACAAAAAATTGCTGCTAAGTTACAGTTTCTTAGGCAACCCATTGATAGCTTATAAATAAATAAATAAAATAAAATATTGGTAGTGATTATTTTTGCATGCACTACACTCGTTGGTCCCTTCTTACATTTTCTAATGCATATTTCTAGGCTTGTGAGGAAATTAACTTGGACCTGTCCTATTTTTATTTTATTCCCTTATATGAATTCGAAAAAGACTTATTAGATGGTGCCTGATGATGATAAAAGACTACAACTATACTGCAGTAAGTATAATATACAAATCTGTTTCATTATTATTATTAAATTTTATATTTATTAAATTATATGATAATTATAGAGAAAAATTTGATTTATCGTCGCACAGACATAACAATGATTTCACAACAGTTCATGATTAAAGGCATTTAGGTCAGTTTCGCTGATTATCGCTATTCTTTAACAAAATGAATATCTAGTTTTCTAATTCTTTAGCCACAATTCAAGTTTTGATTAAAAAGTTAAAAAGAAAAAAGAAAAATGTCCTCTTAATTTTTTCGTTATACTACTATTCTAAAGCCCTTCTAGCTGATACATATGAATAATTTTCTATACTTTTTAACAAAATTTATTTGCTATTCATCCTATGTACTATTAAAATATCTTTCCTCATGCAGTGCTTTTTTAATACAGTGGATCCCGCTTAATTGGGATAGCCGCGTAATTGGGACAAATCTCAAAGAACGAAAACCAAACTAATAAACTAATGCATAATTTAAACGCTTAATTGGGACAACTTTTCGTTTAATTGGGACAGTAGCAGAAAAGGAATTTTCAATTTTTGATATATTTTAGGGATTTTTCGAAAGTATGGCTACACATACATACACTAATCTTTGCCAAGATATCAAGAAAGGATTTTACACTCAATTAAAATTGCTTTGCTGAATAAAATTAAAAGCCAGCCATTTAATACAAGACATGGTAGACTGGCTGAAATAAACCAAAATCTACCAAAGCACGTCGACTACAACAAGAAATTCCAGGAACATCCAAAAAGAAAGCGTTATGGAAAGGATCCAGAAGTCGAAGAAGCATTAGATCAACGATTTTGTATAGTTAGCAGACGAAGCGTGAATATCAGTGGCCGAGTGTTGAAGACAAAGTGAGAGATGATAGATAGAAAGCTAATAATTAGGTACCTATTTTAATAAAGCATTTAAATAGGTACCTATGTATTATTTTTTACCTATTATTTACCTACCAATTACATATTTTATTTTAGAATTTATTATTACTTCGTTTAATTAGGACAAAATGGCTTGGCCCGACGTGTCCCAATTAAGCGGAATCCACTGTAAATAGTTTTATCCAAGCACTCTCTATTTAAAAAATTTTTCTTATCAGAAATTTGAATTTGTTTTCGTAAAGTGTTTCTCTGATAGCATTTTTTGTTTAATTAATTTTCTTAATACAAGGATTTTGTATAAACATCTGCTGTCGTCTCTATTGAAAAATTTTTCTTATCAGAAATTTGAATTTGTTTCCGTAAAGTGTTTCTCTAATAGCATTTTTTTGTTTAATTAATGTTCCGTCGCCGTCCTATCATTTAATAGCCTTTTAATTAATGAGGGATATTTAACTGTACTGCATAACCTAAGAAAATACAGAGTGGTGAACAAAATTGCTAAAAAAAGTAACAACATTAAGAGGGCTCACTGTATTAACATACTAAGAAACAAGAAAGACCCGTGGAAAGAGACTGAAAAACAAGAAGTCTACGAAATACCGGTGGTAGACCAAAATACACAACAAGCTGCATCGTATATAGAGGTGACCAATCGAACCCTGGCGCAAAGGTTGCAAGAATATAAGATGGACATAAGAATATTATATTCAATCTTATATGAATATAAGATGGAATATAAGATGAATATAAGAGAATATAGCAAAGGTAGCACAACACAGCCTTAGTAATGGAAGCGTACGAAGTCTACGAAATACCGGTGATAGACCAAAATACACAACAAGCTGCATCGTATATAGGGGGTGACCAATCGAACCCTGGCGCAAAATTTGCAAGAATATAAGATGGACATAAGAATATTATATTCCATCTTATATGAATATAAGAGAATATAGCAAAGGTAGCACAACACAGCCTTAGTAATGGAAGCGTACTCAATGGACTTAAATATACAGTGGGAAGATGCCAAAATAATAAGACGGGTCAGAAAGAAAACCCATACTGAAAAAATGAAAATTAAAAGGCTATTAAATGATAGGACGGCGACGGAACTGCCAGTAGCCTGGAAATATGCGTTAGAAAATGTAAGAAGGGACCAACAAGTGTGGTGCATGCAATAAATAACCACAACCAGAGTTTATTTTATTTTATAAATACTGTAACTGTAACTGATAACTATAACTTAGTAATGATTTTTTGTTTTGTTTTTTGTTGTGATTCTGTACATGAACAGCCTGGAAATATGCGTTAGAAAATGTAAGAAGGGACCAACGAGTGTGGTGCACGCAATAAATAACCACAACCAGATTTTATTTTATTTTATAAATACTATAACTGTAACAGATAACTATAACTTAGTAATGATTTTTTGTTTTGTTTTTTGTTGTGATTCTGTACATGAACTGTTAAAATGTTTGAATCAGTTTTAGAACAATTAGACTGAAGATGGTATGGAGTACTGAAAATGTTAGCTATAGATACTCAAGTAGTAGGAAAATTTAAGATAAACCTCAACTGCAGTAAGTGCTATTGTTTGCTAGTAGTAAGTATTAAAGAGAGAAAAAGTAGTTAGTTAAAAAATGTATTTATTTATAAAAAAATTTTTTTGATTCTGTGCAGTTATTTTTTTTTTGTGTGTCATATCAAAATGGAAAATAAAATGGAGATTTTCAACATGTTTTGCTTTTTTATCACCAAAAAGGTAAGAATGCTGTTCAAGCAAGAAAAAAGTTATATGAAGTGTATGGAGATGTTTTTTGCTTTTTTATCACCGAAAAGGTAAGAATGCTGTTCAAGCAAGAAAAAAGTTATATGAAGTGTATGGAGATGTGTTAACAAAACACCAGTGCTAAAACTGGTTTGCAAAATTTCGTTTTGACAATTTTGATATTAAAGATGTACCATGTTCTGGAAAGTCAGCTGAAGCTGATGATGACAAAATAAATGTATTGGTTGAAGCAAACTGCTGAATAACAATACGAGAAATTGCTACAAGATTGAATTTTTTGAATTTGACCATTCATGACCATTTGAGAACATGTGGAACTCAAATATTGGGTTCCACATATTCTCAAAGAAAGATTTGCTCCATTGCATTGACATCTGTAATTTGCTGGCGCTCCGTTGAAGAAAATGATCCCTTTCTGATGCGGATCGTAACTGCTGATGAAAATGTGAAGAAAATGATCCCTTTCTGAAGCGGATCATAACTGTTGAAGATCAAAAATGATCCTTTTCTGAAGTGAATCATAACTGTTGATGAAAAAATGGATTGTTGGAAACAATCCATTTTTGAACACCAATATTGAACAGAAGTGATCATGGAGCAGAAGAGATAAGCTTACTCAAAGCACTCTGAAAGCCAATATTCATCAATAAAAGTGTGCTCTTTGTTTGGTGGGATTTCAAGGGAATTGTTTATGGTGCCTAGATTCAACTTCTTCAGGCCCTTCACTGTTGTTTTTCCCAGTTTGGAGGGCGGGGGAGGGGATTTGGATGCATTATCAACGGTGGTTTGATCTGGTATATAGATGGTTATAAAACCACCTCTGGTGTTTGGGCAGGGGTTTACGGTGAGGAATGGGAATGTCTTATTCCTATTCCCTCAGACAATTTGCTACTATCTTTCAGACAGAAATTTATGCTATTTCTGCATGTGTTAAAATTAACCTTGATAGGATATATCAATAAACACATTTATATCCTGTCTGATAGTCAGGTTGCTCTTAAAGCACTTGATAATTCCCACTTTACTTCTAAGCTTGTTTGGGATTGTCATCTTCTCATTGAGGAACTGGCTACCAGGAACAGGGTGCAACTGTTTGGGTACCGGGGCATAAAGGGATTGAGGGCAATGAGGTTGCTGATGGGCTTGCCAAGAAGGGGCTTCTTGTCCCTTTAATGGACCTGAGCCTGCCATGGGCATCAGATCTGATGTATTTGGGCAGGTTATCAGAGACTGGTTAACAGCCCAGCATCTCATTTACCGGGTCTACTCCTACTCTTAGGCAGGCAAAAGCTCTCATTTTAGGCTCCTCTGTACAGAGAACTAAAGAGTTGCTCTCACTGCATAAAAATAAAGTTAGAATTGTTACAGGGCTCCTTACTGGGCACTGTCATCTTAGACGGCATCTTCATTTAATTGGAACTGTTAATAGCCCTACTTGCAGAAGATATCAGAATGAGGATGAAACTCCTCTTCACATTTTGTGTGAATGTGTGACCCTTTCATGGCTAAGGTATGATCTTCTTGGGTTATATTTCCCTGCACCAAAAGATCTTGTTACAGTCCCATTGATGATGATATTGTCTTTTGTGATTAAGATGGGATTTCTTATAGGATGATCCTGTTGGGAGTGGAAGGTGGTCGCGGTGCTAGGGCTGAGAAAAGCCTCCCTTTCCTACATCTACAAGGGAATTGTTTTTTTTGAGCTTCTACCACACAATTCCACAATTAATTCGGAAGTGTATGCCCAAAATTGGACAAATTGAATGATTCCATCAAACAGGAGAAGATAAAATTGATTAACAGAAAAGGCATAGCGTTTCACCTGACAATGCCATATTTCATACAAGTTTGATGATTTGCCAGAAGCTGTTACAGCTTGGATGGGATATGTTACTGCACCCACCATATTTGCCAGATCTGGCTCTTCCAATTATTACTTATTCCGGTCTTTACAGAACTCTTTAGATGGCAAAACATTTAGTTTAAATAAAGATATCAAAAATCACTTGATTCAGTTTTTTGCAAGCAAAGATTAGAAGTTCTACGAGCATGGAATCATGCTACTATCAGAAAGATGGCAAAATGTATTGGACAAAAATGGACAATATATAATTAAATAAAATATTTATATACTATAAAAAAATTGTCATCTTTTCATGAAAAAAACGAAATTACTTTCCAAACAACCCTATAAATGTTTTATAATCACTATTTTTAGTCTTTCTTTAATGTGTGAAGAT
Source organism: Olivierus martensii (assembly GCA_000484575.1). Lineage (NCBI taxonomy): Eukaryota > Metazoa > Arthropoda > Arachnida > Scorpiones > Buthidae > Olivierus > Olivierus martensii. The sequence continues at coordinate 93,932 of AYEL01076384.1, forward strand.
AAGTATTTTTACTAAATTTTAGAAAAATAATAATATATTTGTTGAGATATTATGGTTCATCGATTTGTTCTTTAATTTATTGAAACAGATATATTTTATTGTCTGACAAAAAAAAATTTATTTGCATAAATCCTAAAAGATTTTTTTTTTATAAATAAAAGTTTATAAATATTTAAAAAAAATTCTTTCAAGTTATTAGTTGGTATAGTTTCATGTGATTTTTTTAAGGAGACTTATGGTAAATGAAAGTAGTGGTAGATATTGAACTTTGTGTAAAATGCTTGCTTTTGCAAGGATAATTTTTTTATAATACACATTCTTGAACTGAAATAAAACAGTTGATTTGAAAACATTTTGTATGCAGACAAGTTGCCATTATTGCAAAGACATTCATGGCAGCTGTTGCAAATATCATCATAAGATATTGCATTTATAGGAATTGTCCAAGTTGGACAGTATTAAGTCAGAGGTCTCTATACTTATAGCCATGAATAAATTTTAATTGCGAAAAATTTATTTAAGTATTTTAGTAAATTTTAAATTTTTATTTATATTCAAGAATAAATATGTCATATTTCTAAAATATTAATATATTAATTTAATATAATAGTGGATTCCGCTTAATTGGGACACATTGGAACTAAGCCATTTTGACCAATTAAACAAATTAATAATAATAATTAAATTAATATAAAGAATAAATTCTAAAATAAAATATGTAATATGTAGGTAAATAAAAGAGGAGGTAAAAAAATAATAATTACCTACTCTTAATTACAATAAATAAATAAATATATTTATTTATTGATATTATAAATAAGAGTAGGCAAATTAGGTACCTATTTTAATGTTTTATTAAAATAGATACCTAATTATTAGTTTTTTACCAATCTCCTTTGACTTCGTCTTCAATATTGGGCCGCTGATATTCACGTCTAGCCCGCTAACTATAGAAAACCATTGATCTAATGCTTCTTCGACTTCTGTCGCTAACTATAGAAATCCATTGATCTAATGCTTCTTCGACTTCTGAATCCTTTCATCACGCTTTCTTTTGAATGTTCCTGGAATTTCTTTCTTTAATGCCCTTTTCCATCACGCTTTCTTTTGGATGTTCCCGGAATTTCTTTCTATAATGCATCACGCTTTCTTTTCGATGTTCCTGGAATTTCTTTCTCTAATGCCCACTCCTTGATTTTTCTTATGGACAGTTCCTGGAATTTCTTTCTGTTATGCCCACTTCTTGCACAGTTGCTTTGATCTTCTGGAATTTCTTTCTGTAATGCCCACTCCTCACACAGTTGATTTTCTTGTTAGAATTTCTTTCTGTAATGCCCACTTCTCACGTAGTTGATTTTCTTGTGACTTCTGGATCCTTTCCATCACGCTTTCTTTTGGATGTTCCCGGAATAGATCCTTTCCATCACGTTTTCTTTTGGATGTTCCTGGAATTTCTTTCTCTTTTCCATCACGCTTTCTTTTGGATGTTCCCAGAATTTCTTTCTGTAATTCATCACACTTTCTTTTGAATGTTCCTGGAATTTTTTTCTGTAATGCCCATCCTCACGCAGTTGATTTTATTGTTGTAGGAGACGCGCTATGGTAGATTTTGCTTTCTTTTCGATGTTTCTGGAATTTCTTTCTGTAATGCCCACTCCTTGCTAATTATAGAAAATCATTGATCTAATGCTTCTTCGACTTCTGGATCCTTTCCATCACGGCTTTCTTACGGATCTTCCTGGAATTTCTTTCTGTAATGCCCACTCCTCACGCAGTTGATTTTAGGAATTTCTTTCTGTAATGCCCACTCCTTATGCAGTTGATTTTCTTTTAATTTCTTTCTGTAATGCCCACTCCTTACGCAGTTGATTTTCTTTTTAAGACGCATCTATGGTAGATTTTGGTTTATTTCAGCGAATCTACCATGGCCTAGAATTACTTTCTGTAATGCCCACTCCTCACACAGTTGATTTTCTTGTTGTAGGAACACATTATAGTAGATTTTGGTTTATTTCAACGAGTCTACGAGGGTTTGTATTAAATTGCTGGCTTTTAATCTTATCTAGCAAAGCAATTTTACTTGAAAGTGTAAAATCCTTTCTTGACATCTTTGCAAAGATTTATAAATTTTAAATAAAATCGACACTGTAAATAAATATTGCTAGGTACAGTAACAGTAGACTCTTAAGTAGATGCACATTTGCCAGACTCACGACAATATGTAACTGATTCTCATCACATTAGTGTTGCCGAATGCAGTATTGTTATGAATTATTTATCAACGATGATATTTGCTTATAATTTTACTAAAGAATGGATGTTTATATTAGTGCAACGACAGTCCGACGATGTATATGTAATAGGATGCGAAGAAATGACCTGCTCCATTGTGTTAGTCTGTATTGTCTTGTAGAAAGATTTAACCTGAAAAATTACCAGTACATTAAATGTTTTAAACTTTATATAATACAAATATCAAGGGAACTTATTCCAAATAATCTAAATTTACTAGCCAAATTATAGCCCTTGAAATTTTAACGGTAACTTTTAATGATTAGAAAGAATTTAAACTAATTTTAGCGCCATCTCGTAATTAGAATAATTATTATTTTATTAACTATACCAAAAATTGAAAATTTCTTTTCTACTACTGTCCCAATTAAGCGTTTAAATTATGAATTAGTTTATTAGTTTGGTTTTCATTCTTTGAGATTAGGCCAAATTACGCGGCTGCCCCAATTAAGCGGAATCCACTGTATTCTATAAAATACTTATGCTCAATTAAAATTAGTGAATTCATAATTAAAAAAATTAAAAACAATGAAAAAAATTATAAGAAAAAATATGATTCTTACCTCACGTTCAATATTTTGTGAATAATATTCTTTGTTGACTTCAGATTTTGGAATTTCATCTTTCAAATTAGAAGCATAATCTCTAACTTGCACAGGAAGTCCTGTTAATAATTAAGTATTACTTAAAATTTTCATTTATAAACAATTTTTTTTTAGATTAGATTATATTTGATTTTTATATCTTCTCATTAGGTTCAATTATGTTATATCTAACTAAATTTGAAATATCATTTCAAATTTAGTTAGATTTAACTTTTTTAAATTCAGTTATAATAGTTGTCTATATAATCTCTTTCTTGAAGATGAATTAATTTTTCATATCCTAAATTCAATTAATCTCTATCATAAATGAAAAGTAATTCAAATCAAGTAAACAAACTTATTTTAACCGTTTCATCATTGACAAGACTATTCAATAAATACTTGCTTCTCACTGGTTGAAAATGAACAGAAAACTCTAAGTATACAGATTACAGTAATGGATAAGCAATATTATATTTTACTTACGGATATGTACTGTTTGTATGTTGGATATAATGCAATATAGCTAAGGAATTTTTTTTTTAAATATTTTTATTAGTGGGTATTCCTGGATGTTAATTCTCTAAATGAATCTAACTAGCTTTACACTAAATTAAAATATGAGTAATTGTCTATTTTTTCATATAAATGCTAAAAATTTAAAATCAATCAGAATATTACTCACCAAATTCTAAATCAAGTAAGCATGTCTGACACACATTTTTCATTTTGCCACAAGTTTGGCAAACTTCTGTCTTCTTAAAACGCATTCTTGCACCTGGACACCATCGAAATACAGTAAAAGGTCTTGAACAAATCTTACATTCTTTTCCAAATCGTTCTTTTGTCTAGTTTTTAAAATATTTTTTACGAATTAATGAAATGTTTTCTTTAAAAGAAATTTCAATTTTTCAATGGCATAGAATAAAATTTTACATATAGTATCAAATTTTTCATGCATTTTCATGAAGAAATATACAGATAAAGTTTGATTTATTATTTTGTAAGTATAAATCTTTATCAAAATCAATTAGTTAACAATGTAAGAATCTTTTTGATATATAATTTGTAAGGTTTAATTTATAGTTACTAAAAATTCATTAGTATTTATTTTGTTATATTCTTTTGATCAATCCATCCTTTGGTGCTGACAATTTTTGTTATCACAAATGTATTTAAGAGTTTCTAAAATTAAATTTTTATTAAATTTAGTATAATTATTTCATTTGCTTTGTATTTCCTTTTTGTTTTAATTATTATTTAGCTTATTTTTTAATTTAATCTTTTTATTGTGTCTTCTTTATTCTTTAGCAATGGCAGCATTGGCTGCAATGCCTTCTGCATAATTTGTTTTTTAGATAAACTAAAATTTTTTCAGTTTATTTTCAAAAAATTAGTATTTAGGTCAAACCTAATACTGCCAAATTAATCCCTTGATATATTTTAACAGAAATTTTAATAATTTGAAAAGCACTATTAAAATAAATTGTCATTTCATTCTATTAATTTTATTTATCAGTCTTCATTTTCAGATCTAGTTTATTTTGCAAAATATACTCTTTATCTGTGTTTTATGAATATTTGTATTTCAACAAAAGATATCAACTAATCTAATCATAATCTTCAATGGTTCCTTGGTTGATGGGAGAGTAACCCATCAACCAAGAAATTTACAATTTAAACTAATGTTAGCACTATCTTTTAATTAATAAATATACTGATTAAACTAAAGAGTGATGCTAGCTATGAAATAATGATTAAACTGGAATTTTTAATTAATTTATCTGAAGAAAAAATTTCTTGGTTGATGGGTTACTCTCCCATCAACCAAGGAACCATTGAAGATTATGATTTATGATAATTCATAGATGGGATCATTCTTTAGTTTAATCATTAGTATATTTATTAATTATGAGATAGCACTAACATTAGTTTAAATTCTTTCAAATTATTAAAATTTTTATTAAAATATACCAAGGAATTAATTTGGCAGTATTAGGTTGATTTGAGGAAGTTCCCTTGAAGTTTAGTCTAAAAAGTTTATATTAGTATTGTCCATCCATGAAAGCCGTGCCTAGCTAAGGTGGGTGAGTCCAAACACGAAAGGGAGAGTCACAGTCAGTATAATGACGGGTGGGAATGGTTTCAGTTTTGATTTATTTTTCTTTGCATATTTCTGTTATTTGTCATCTTAGTGTTTTCGCTTAGCTTTTTCTATTTACTTCAGTTATCTTGCATTTGAAAACATCCATTTGCAAAGCAGTCATCCCTATTTTGTCACTGAACTCGTTCAGTTAGCGCACGCATACTTGTGTCGATGGTCGCGGCTAAGCTGGACAGACAGTATTTAGGTTTTTTCAGTTAGTTTTTTTAAGTACTTAAAGTTAGAATAATTGTATTATTAATAATTTTGTAATAGAGTTTCTAACAATTTGTAATAAAGTATATTTCTATTTAATTTTTGTTTAAAATAGATTTAGAAAGAGTTGTGCATAATTTTTCAGTTTAAACTTAAACTTATGTCCATTAGTAGCTGATCTCAGAATTAAAACAGTGAATCAAAAATATATTAAGAATGGCTCTTGAATTACTTGAACTCACAGACCAAATGCACAGGACTGCAAAAGAACTTTATCAATCTAGGGCTACCCAATTCCCCATGGCAATCTCTAACAGTCTAACATGTTCTTAAAAACAAACACAAAAATGAAAAATATTCTAATAATTAGTAATATTATTTTGTACTCAGACTACAAAATCTAGAATAATCTTACATAATAACACAGACAAAAAGTTAAACATTATAGACATCACTTGTAATTTAACAAAAAATATTGATCCTAACTGGGAATAGGGGTAAAAAACATAAGGGAAACAGGAAATATATCTGTCTGTACATACAGAACAGGACTCAAAGTTAAAGCTACTTTTGAAATTAATTCCAGCCTAAAGGAAAAAATATATAAATTATAAATAAATTCAAGCACTATAGCAGGAAAAACAATTAACTATAGTTTATTTTACTTTCATAAAAGCTCTTTTGGTTTCAATTAAGCTATCTTCAGTGGAAGTGAAATAAACTGTAATTAATTGTTTTTTCTGCTACAGTGTTTGATTTTATAGCCTAATTTGTATATAAGTATATCTAAAGGAAAAATTAACTTAAAATCTAATTATCTAAAAATCCTAGATACTCCTGAACATTTTTTAATTCTATGGTAAGTTAAAACACAGATAAAGAGTATATTTTGCAAAATAAACTAGATCTGAAAATGAAGACTGATAAATAAAATTAATAGAATGAAATGACAATTTATTTTAATAGTGCTTTTGAGCACAGTCCCTCTTCAGTTATAAAGAACAATAAAAAAAAAAAAATAGAATATCAAGCTTAATGTAAAAAGCACTTTGGAGCTTTAATGATTTGGTTATTTTTAAAAAACAGTGTATCTAAGGTGACATTGCTTAATGATTACAAAATAAAAAATCAAAATTATATAAATATGTAAACAAATAAATATTAACAGATACCATAATATAAACAACAACAAATTGATAAAAAAAATAAAATTAGATTTATAAAAATCTTAACTAAATTAAAATCTTCCATTGTTCTCTTACTACTTCAGATTGTATAACATTGATTACTTCATTGATGTTATGATGTTTCTTAATATTGAGATTTTCTAAAAAAAATATGCTGAGACATGGCATGGAACAGTATTGATGATTCATGTGTGGTCCCAGATTTGACAATTATCATAAGCTTTATTGAAAAGTGACAGAAATACACATATGTACAGAAAAATTTTTAAATCAAGAAACTCTTGTAATCTCCTAATTCTTCTGTAGAGAGAAACAAGATAAGAATATTTTATTAATAAAACTGCCTACCATGTTAGAAAAAATATATTAAAAAATTAAAATGGATCTTTAAGAAATAATCTAAAAATAACATTTGATTTTTTGCAAAACATCATTAATTATAATAATATTTCCACTTTTTTAAAGTACTAAAATACAGTTTCTATATCTAACCAATTAGCAGTATATATTAATTCCAAGAAGATTACTTTATACAATACAAAGAAGTGCTTTCGCAATTCTTCAATTCCCTCTTCAACTATAAACAAATTAAATTCTGTTTCAATACGTTAACAATTAAACACAAATTAAATATACTTAACTTTTGCTGTGCTAAGCGAGTTTTTTCTATTTGCAGTTTAAAAGTTATTTATATTAAATTATTATTATACACTTGCTTAGCACAGCAAACATTTTTGTTATTGTTTTAAGTATATTTAATTTGTGTTTAATTGGTAATGTATTGGAATAGAATTTAATTTGTTTAAAGCTGAAGAGGGAATTGAAGAATTCTGAATTTTGCATTGAATAAAGTAATTTTCTTTGAATTAATATATCCTGCTAATTGGCTAGATGTAAGTATTTATGTTAAAATTAAGCAGTGTAAATCTTTCTGAAATACAGTTCCTAATTTCATCATTAGAAATGATTATAAAAATAGCACTGTAACTGAGATATTTAACACTTTTTAGCAATTATTAATCCAAATGAAAATAAAAAGGAAAGAATTAGAAGGATTTTTACTGAAAATCTTTTAAGGTATAACAATTCCTAGATTTTATTTGATTGTTTTAATGAAGGGATTTTCTCAATTTGTGTTTTAATGATCTTTCCATTAAAACACTAGCTATTAGACTATTAGTCTAATAGCATAACTTGCTATTAAACCAATAGTCAAACAATTCTTTGTATAGACTTATAAACTGGAAAGAAATATGAAATTCAGCAAAAATTTATGGAAAATTACCAATTTACTAGTCAGTAGCTCAATTAAATTCAAGAGTTTTTGATATCATCATTCTCCACCATCAGACTATAACAGAGATGGGAAAACTTTTATGGTAAAGGGGGCAAATGTATAATTTTTAAGTTCAGCTAAGGGCTGAACTTAAAAATTATACATTTTTTTTTAATACAAAAACAACATTGTAGTGACATCTAAATTTTACAATATCAACTATTGTTATTTACACACACACACACACACACACACACACACACACACACACACACACACATACACACACACACACACACACACACACACACACACACACACACACACGCACACACACACACACACACACACACACACACACACACACACACACACAGCTCTTGTAAAAAACAATATACGTATTGTCTGTCCACGAAAGCCGCGCCTAGCTAAGGTGGATCAAACACACACACACAAACACACACACACACAAACACACACACAAACACAAAAACACAAACACACAAACACAAAATATATATAAACATTGTATATACAATTGAGTCTCTATAGTCTGATACTTCCAGTAGTCTGACACTCTTCAAACTGTTGAACTGCTCACATGAAATTTTCATGTTACAACTTTCGATGTGCGAGAAAGAGAACTGACGTAAACAAATTGTTAGTCGCTATTCATTTATTGCTCAGGGTTATAGCCAATCTAATTTTTAAATTCAGTACACTGATACTGTTCTGTAAATTAGTGTTTTTACTGTATCAGTGTTTCTTATTTATCTTTATATAATGTCACAAATCAGAAAAGTGAAAAATGAAAACACAAGACATTGACTGTGGTCTAAAGGCAGAAATAATTAAGAAACTTGACTTGGGAGAAAAGTTCAGTGATTTGGCTTCATTTTATGGTATTGGACGAGCCACCGTTTATTTAAAAAAATCGGGATAAAATTGAGGGGTTTGTGAAAGATTTGAACAACAAGAGCAGTGACAGGTAATTCTTAATAAATGGAGCATTTTCATTTGTGTAATTCCATTTTTTTCATTGAACATCCAATAATCTGACAAATCTCTGAAATGTGTGTTGGATTAGGGAGACTGTACATATAGTCATCATACACTATAATATTTATATATATAAATACTATAGTGCGTCAGATTAAAGAGACTTTACTGTATTAAAATTTATAGCAAAAATTTTCACAAATACAAAGCTCATGACTAAAATAAAATTTAAAAAATGCAAATAAACTTTAAGCCAAATAAAAAGTCAAAAATATTGTATCAAAGTTTTATCGGAGCACAAGAATAAAAGATAAATCAAAGTAACAAACTTTTGCAAAAAAAATTTTAGATGGGTGTTGTCACTTGTATGATTAAAAGTTGATTCATAATGCAAAATTTTATTTTTCAGTGCTCTAAAATTTATTGGCGCTCTATTTAAATTTTTAAGGAATCTTGATTATTTAATTAGCTTGCATATTCATCAATGATGATTGTTCCTTAGAAGCATTATCATTGATAACTGTAATTTTCTTTCTTCATTTACTCAATAAACTCTGTTGTCTTTTGAGCTGTGTATTCCAATATATAATCAATTTCCTCTTTATATATGATCAATTTTCAATATATGATCAATTTCCATTTTAATATAGAAGTCAAATTATACTATTATAATTTGACTTCTATATTACTAAATGCTCTGTTATCTCTTGCCTCCTTTTTTATGCTACTTGGTTTTTTTGTAGATTTTGATGATTAATTTTCTGATCTATCCATAGTTCTGTCTTTTTATAAAAATTAGATTGTAATTTTTATCCTGACTATCTTGATTACTGTGATCTGTGAAAATACTGCCAAATAGGATATAAAAAACTTGTTTATTGCAATAGATCTGGAGAAATGGCAGAGAATGAAAGCTGGCACATCTATTGGTTTGAAAATACTTTTCTATCTGACATTCTCTTCTTTTTATAATTTATTCTGATATCAGGAAAATATATTGTACTTTTTCTTTGCTTTCTTGATTTAATATTGGATGTAGACCTGAAATTAGAGTTAAAAAGTATGTTATGTGCCTTACCTTTCAGAATGAATCATTCCTATATTCTCCAGTTTTGTTTGCTATATTATTATCATTGATGTTATCTACAGTAAGAGAACATTAGAATAATTATCTAAAAGTTCTTCCTTTTTTTATAATGTACTCAGCTTTGCCAAGATACTAGCCATAACGTAACCGGTAGCATTCCCTTCTCTTGCCAACAATAATTCCCATTGAACAAGAAATGTAATTGCTTGCATATTTCTCTCAGAAATTTTAAGGTATTCTTTCAGGTGATGTCAGATAAAAATAAATCTATAAAGCATTTGTGATACCAGATATAAGTTGATTTAAGAGGAGAAAGACTTCAAAATCTATAATAGTTAAGCTTTCATCTTAAATGGATTGATGAAGAACCTCTCAAAGAAATATGAAGATTTTTAGTATGCTCAGAACTTTTATCTTGCACTGGCATCAGCATATATTTTTATATATTTGGTATCAGTACGTGTATTACATAAAAAAACAAAAGGAAACAATAGCTTTCCACTGTGCAAGAAAAACAAGTCTTGAATATGAAAAATTTTTATTGAATATTCAAACTTCAAGTTCAAAAATATTTTCAGCTTGCTTAGTTTACATCTGTTGACAGAATATACATTATTAAAAATATTTATTATTATTATTTATTTATTAATATAAGTACAGGACGTCCAAAAAGTTCCACATCATGATATTTGTTCAATATGTCCACCATTGAGTTCCACATGGGTATGTAGGTAGATTTATAGATTGTTGAGCACATGAGGAACATAATCTGGAGTTATGGCATGGCAATTTTTGAAAAAATACAGGCTTATGATACAATCCTTCCAGATGTCATACCACACCATAATATGTTCAGACTTCTGCTATCTACCAGGATTGTACCAATGGGCATTCTCCTGAAAACAGTAGCATAGATTGTTTATTGACTTCTCCATTCATGTGAAAATTGGCCTCATTAAAAAAACAATATGCAGGATAGGAAGGATGCCTCCCCATCCATTCTGTTCAAGAATTAAGCACACATTCTACTCTGCAGTCAGGATCATCTGATATGTGGTGCAGAAGTTGCTGCTTGAATGGGTGGAATTTTTTCCTCCTTCAGGATATCGTGGATAGTGGTCTGGGTTACCTTCAATTCTAGGCTGGAGTTCACCAGATTGACTTCTTTGGACTGGTGTAGACTTTGGCAAGCATTGTTTCATGAACCTCTTTGTCAATGATGGCCTTTTTGACAAGGTCAAATCCACAACACAAACCACTCTCTTGAATGGAGTGGGATACTGGTTGCTATTGGGAATGTCATCAATTGAACTTATTGGCAATAATTCAGTATGAGTAACTTTCATGCCTATACAAAAGTATGGTTTCCACATGTTCCTCCTTGGACACCCTGTATTAGTAAAAGTTGTTTTGTTGCTATGGATATATTTGGCAACTAGTAACAAAATGATGGCACTTAACATAGTTCTGGTATATAAAGTTCTATGAAGCATAAACATAAATTTAAAAATTTTTTTTTTTTTGTTCTAACATCCTAGTGTTCTTGTTCCAATTTGTATTTAATTTTTATTCTATTAACTGAAGAGAGCTGAATAAACCAAAAACATTTTTGAATTGAAAAATTCATATGATCAATAAAAAATCTTATCCTTCTGAAAATTTATTTTTCTTGCATAGATATGTACACAGCAGAGGACCAGGAGAATAATGAGGTGTATACTTGAAAGCTTTCTACAATAAGTCCAATTCCAAATTAGATCTTTATAATTGTTCTTTGTAGAACTATAAAGATCTAGCTTCTTTATAGTCTTTTCCTAGATTAGAGAAGAACTATAAAGAAGCCTATATGGAATTGGGATAGGGAAAATACAGAATTGTACTAAGGATAAAAGATTAGAATAGGGAAAATTGCACATAGTTTTATATTACAGAAATAATGTTTTGTTCTTTATAGATAGATACTTTTATATAAAACTGTAGTCATAATTGTGTTAAAAATTCATATAAAATTCTGGAATTTTATAAAATTTGCAAATGAAACTTTAACATCAAATTCCAATTTATATTTTTGTTGTGTTGAAGGAAGTGTAAATCATTTACTCTAAAACTATTGTTTTGAAAGTAGATGATTTACACTTGTATCTCTCAGAATAATCTAATTAGAAATGTATCTCTCAGTGTACACCAGTTAGAAATGAATTGATAACTTTAAGAAATCATTTCTTTTCCTATATTACTGTTTTGGAATATTTTCATTCATGTTATGTTACTTTTTCATAGGCCTATGATTAATGTAACTTCCTAAAATGCAAGCCATTGCCAAGTTGTTTACATGAAAACAACTCGCATGTAATTTTATTATTTTTGCTGTGTTTTATTGTTTTGACATTGAGTTTCAATTCAATGTCTTTTATGTTTTTAAAGTGAAGATAATTCACAATAAATAAATAAAAATTTTGCTCAAAATTCTAATGAAAATATTTCAAAATCCCAAAAATTTTTTAAGGCCCAGATTAATTATCTTAAAATAAAATAAATGAAATCTTCCTAATATCAATAAGTGCAGTATCAATTTACTATTAATCAGATCATATTTTGTTATCAGATGTAAAGAATCTAGTACTTAATGAGCAGGTGATTAAATACATAAACATATTTTAATGAAAATGTAATATTTTTGATACATATTTGGTTAGTGCTGTTTAAGTTTCTCTGATTTTAATATCATACTTTGTTCTTGAATTCTGTCCTGTGGGTTTCGCTTCATAATACCAAAGTAGTATTATCATCTCCCTAGATCATAATTGTATCAGGCAGAGCCAGATTTGCATTTTTAGGGGCCCTAGGATGAGCAAGGCTTTGAGGCCCCTAAAAATTCATATATCAGCTATGTCTAATTTTAAAGGTTCCTTATAACTTATAAGGAACCTTTAAAATTTTACTTTCTATCTAGCACTTTAATAAAAACCCATTTTTTCTTATTAAAAGTTTATAAAAGTTGAAAATTGATTGATAGTTTTGAAGCCCCTAGAATTGCGGGGCCCTAGGATGCAGCCTAGTCGGCCTATTGGTAAATCTGGCCCTGGTATCAGGGTATCTGATACACACCCAATTTGTGCATTTCATCATAGATATCTTTATCATTCCTCAATTCGCAAAATATGGTAAATCCTCTTTTGTAAGCTTTTATGTTGGTTTTTGGTCAGTTTTTGATGGCTTCTGAATCACCAAGGGAATAAGATACTGCTACATATTTATCCATGACCTGATTATTCTTGACTTAGGGATACAAGGCAGAATTCAATAACACAAGTAAGATATTACATTGGGGAAACTTACAACAGTGCTAACCAAGAAATTTTTTGAAGGCAATATAGTGATAAAATGAGAAGAGGCCAAGATTATAAGACCCTGTATTGCCAGAGGGAATTATTATTTTTTAAGTGAATCCTTAGAGACAACAAAAAGATGGCAAATAGGAGACATTATTAATAAGCAACCTATCAAAAATATTTCCACCCCTTGGTCTTTTGCCATGAATAACAACTTTATAAAACTACTTTTTCAGCATGTTTTCTCTAATAATCTTTTTTGTGGTATTGTAACATCTTACTATTTTTTCTTAAAACCCAAAACTCTAATAAGATTTTTCTTATGTTACTTAAGTTTATATTATTACTTTTATGTAATATAAAATTGCACATAGTTTTATATTATAGTTTTATATAGCTGTGTGTTAATTTTCTTGTTCATCTGTGCTCCTTTATCAGACTTTCATAATAGTAACATCACATTTAGAACATTGATATTCTTCTTCAAATGTATTTAAATATATTTGAAGAATATAATATACATGTATTTTTTAAACTTGTTATTTATAGTTCAATTTTCTTAGTTTGCTGAAAGAAGTATTATTTGTATCAAAACATTACATTTTCATTTAAATACATTTATATATTTAATCACATGCTTGTTAAGTGCTAGATTCTTCATTCTTATTGTCTTTGTGATACATTAGAGCAGCTATTATCTCTAATTATTAGATATATATCTATTATCATACAATAGGTTTTTACAATTTAAATTTTAGCATGGGCCCCATTGATTGCTTTGGAATATTATAATGACAACTATGCTGTATTCATTCTGAAAATACATACAAAAATTTCAACTGAGTGGGTAGTTTCCCTATAGAATTATAGAAATACTCTTTTGCTCATCAAAAATGACTGGTTAAATAAAAATACTAAAATATCACAATAATATTTATAAATTTATAAAAAAATTATAAATATCACAAATTTTTATTTGGATAAATAAAAATACTCATTTTTTTATACAATTAATTACCATAATAATATCATGACACTTTTGAACATATTGATTATATACACATTATCAGCTAAGAAATATAAATGCATAACATATTGAATTCAATTTTTAACTTTCAATATAATTATTGTAGCATATAAATCTGTTTATAATGATTTATTATCAGCGTAGAAATAAAAAACATTGGATAACACTACAATAGATTAGATTTGAAATTTTATGATTATAAATTACTTATTAGCCTATAAAGAGCAGGATTTTAAAAAATTTCCTATATTAATTAAAAAATATTTGTGATATGCTAGTAATATTTTTGAACAGCAGATGGCATTAAACAAAAATCTTTTTTTTCTTCTTTTGACTAATGATTAATTCTATTTGATTTTTACAGAGAACTTGATTATAATTGTTCTTTTTAAATATCAGAATCATCAATAATATAAATATCAAGGAATTTCCACTTGGAGACACAAATATAAGACAGTTACTAACACAATATTTAAAGTGGAAAAACTAGTTTTTTCACTTTAAATATTGTGCTAGTAACTGTCTTATATTTGTATCAAAATCATTAAATTATGCATCATCTCTATGCAATTTCACTTATACAGGGTCCGGCAAAAAGATCTGATGGTTTTTAATTAAAAATAATGCACTTATTACAAAACCTTTAAACATGTTTATTTATGCAACATATTGGGGTACATGTGCCATTTAACAGACAGTAACACAAACCTTGAAAACAAAGTCTTAGGTTGTGAAGATGACGTCATCCAAGTGGTGTCCATTTCTCGCCATGATCAGCTTCTGCGAATGTGACGCCAGTTCAGTAGCCATGGAACAGTGGTCGAGTGCGTACTGTGGTGTGGTGTGGAGTTACCAAAAAGTGTGTAATTGGGCCATACTTCTTTGAGGATAATGCAGGGCAAACTGTTACGGTGACTGCAGAGCGTTACCTGTCAATGCTGGAAAATTTCCTGCTACCCGAACTTAGACAAAGACGCCTAAATCGCAACCGAATGTGGTTCCAGCAATATGGGGCAACTGCTCACACAGCAAACATTGTGATGCTGTTTTTAAGGATAAAGTTCCCTGGTTGCCTAATTTCTCGTAATGGTAACATTGCTTGGCCCGCCCGTTCCCCAGATCTCAGTGTCTGTGATTTCTTCTTGTGGGGATACCTGAAATCTAGGGTGTACGTAAACAAACCTCGCACATTGAACGAACTTAAAGGGGCCATACGCACGGAAATCGCTGCCATACCACAGCAAATGTTGGGGCGTGTTTTTGACAGCTTCGGCAGGAGACTTGAAGAGTGCATGGCGAGAAATGGACACCACTTGGATGACGTCATCTTCACAACCTAAGACTTTGTTTTCAAGGTTTGTGTTACTGTCTGTTAAATGGCACATGTACCCCAATATGTTGCATAAATAAACATGTTTAAAGGTTTTGTAATAAGTGCGTTATTTTTAATTAAAAACCATCAGATCTTTTTGCCGGACCCTGTATAAACAGATATGTCCTACTGTGTATATATCATCTTTATATAATGTTTTCCATAATTTTTTTTGTTTGATACAGAACAATATAATAGATGCTTTACTATATAAGTTATAAGAATAAGTAATTTCTGGTTTGAGTTCCCAGATTTCTGAAATATTTACGAAACAAGATTTTCAAATATGAAGTATCAAAAAAATCAAAATTATGAACATTAACTGCAATAAATAAATTCAAACATTCATAAAAAAAGGCATTTAAATCCATGCAATGTACAGCTCCGGCCAAAAAGTTTGTCACATTCAACTAGGCGCTAGAAACCGGAAATCATGATCGGCTACAGTTTCCAGTCCACATAGCGTGCATTCTACATTGAGTGCGTTAGACGTGTCCCACCCGCATTCAATATAGGGGAGGTGGGTTACGCAAAGCATGGGAGGTAAATTGGAAATAAAAATTGTCTCCTTTCATACATACAGTTATAAATTCTTAATTTTACTTTTATTGGCTCCCTGATGATTAACACTCTATTTCCAATACTCCACAGTTTCCAAAAGTACTAGGCTTGGCAGGAAAAAACAGGAAAAAGTGGCAGTAATAAATTGTATAAAATGCCCTTTTTTAATGACAGATCTATTTTTACATTAATATTTTCTCATTTTTGACAAAAACAGAGTGATGATAAAGTAAAAATTCAATGATTAATAAAAAATATTTTGCCTATTTTAATAAAATTAAGTAAAATTTTGATATTATATAGAATATTTAAAAAAATTTTTTTTATAGTTCATACTATAAAAAAATAACTCTTTACAAAAAAATTTTGGTAATTAACTTTATTTAAGCATATTATTATTAAAACAAAATAAACAGTAATCTAGAATATAGCGAATTAAGAAGAGAAAAAAGAAAATTTTCTAAAAAATATTCAATTAAACAAATTTTCATAAAAACCATTTAAAATAAAAAGTTTCATCCAGATAACATTCAAGAACAGTCATCAGAAACTATTATGATTCTTTTTCAAAAACCCTAAACACTACTGCAATAAACTAATTAGGACCTGTGAAATTGCAGTTACAAAATTCTATTGTTTGTTCCTGCCAAGTGCAGCATATGCTATTAAAAATACATTTAAGAATAATATATATTTGCATAAAAAATAATTCTTACCATTCTAATATAAGGGTTGTCACCAAGACATGTCTGACATAAGATGGGAAATTCCTTAAAAAAAAAGAACATTATTAAATTCATTAAATTATTCATAATATTAAAATACTTTATATTATGATGATGATAATAAATCAGCTTTTCTCTTAATCTATTTAATGTAGAATAGTATTTTATGTAATCAAATTGATTTATATAAATACTTTTACTGCATTAAAATTCAAGGAAGCAAATATACAGTATAATTCAATAACAAATAATTACAGAAGCATTTTCAGCTGTATACTGCATTAAAATCTACATTAGAAAATATAATTATAAAATACAAGTAACCTCATATAATACAGTTTTGCTCTAATACGATTAGAAAATTGCATAAAACCTGTAAAGAACTGATTAATACTGTAGAAAAAAGTATAGATTAATAGACTAGTTGTATAACCGATAAATAATGAATTTAATTTAATTATATCTTTCATCTTATAATTTATTTATTTTGATAACATATAATTGTAAGTTGTTAACTTCACCTTAGTTGTCATTTAAGTTATATTTATATGTTAACCAGATTGTATTTTAAAATTTTAAATTTAAACAAATGTATTCTAAAATCATAATCGAACTATAGAAACGCCTGTAACATTCTAATTTAGAATTCCGTTAGTATTGGAATTGTGCCTGACGATGGTCTAGGACTGAAAACGTTAGCAAGGTTTGATAAATAAAACTCTTTTTCTTTACTGCTAAGTAGTGCTGTTTTATCATTATATAATAAGTGATTATAATTAAAATTTCTCTATTCAGAGCTCTCTGTAGCTCTAATAAATGGAATGGCATCAAAATTTGTACTTATACCATTCAAGGGATGGTGAGGTGGATTCTACAAAAAAAATTTAGTTCCAAAATCTCCCAATAAAGAAAAATATGGAAAAAAATAAATAAATGAATAAGACAAATCTAAAATGAAATTTTAAATTTTTATTTTTGTCTTTTACAGAAAATGAGAAAGAAACTTAAATAAACTGCTATAGGAAATGCTTTCACAACTTGAAACTAACTCATTGTTTATTCACAATGCTTGAAGATGTTGCTGATATTAAAGTTGAGTTCTGACATAATAGCTGTGATTTTTAGCCAGAAAGTGAATTATTTAATAGCATCAATATTATACAGAGTCCTCAACTTATGATCATTTGACTTACAATATTCTGATCGTACAATTGCCCTTATGATGTTCTGTTCAAAAATATGATTAATTATTATATGCAAAAGTTATATTGTATAATATAAGATCGGAAGATTAAAAATTTTTTTTAATATTTTTTTTATTTAAAAATTTTTTTTTATTAAATTTAAATTTTAATATTATTTATATTTATTACTTCATAATATTGTATACTATATGCATTATTCTATAACAATAAGTAATTCTAAAGTAAGGTAAGAAATAGAAAATTCATATATTGAAAATCTGATTTTTTTCATTTTTAATTTATATTCAGAACAATTCTACTTATTGTCAAATAATGTATATAGATCAATGACTCAGGCTAGCACTTTTGCTTCTTTCCAGAAATAAAGTTTAGTATTCCTAAATATAATTATTAAAAGAGAATTCCAATTAAAAAAAGAATCTGCATAAATATGAAAAATTAAAATGCTTTGAATATTGAAATCTAAATAGTTATCTTCAAGCCTCTTTCTAACATATGTCAAATAATTGATAAACTAATTTATCTTGTCTACAATTCATGGATTTCAATATATTACATTTTTCTTCATCTAAGACTGGCTTAAATTTTTGATTAAATTTAATTGATGTATATGATTATCATTATAATGTAAAGAATCCAATAAGACTAATAGGTAGTATAAGTAAGATAAGATAAAGCAATAAATACTTTATGCATGTAATTTTTTCATCCATAAACTTAACTTCTATTCTGGAATAATAAAATCATGCATTATCCATCACCAATTTTCTACAAGATTTTATTGAAATAATGGAAGAACTATTTATAAGAAAAGATTTTTATCTCTATATACAGTACTGTCATTTCAATAAATTCTCTTCCTATGCTAGTTTAATATTAGAGAAAATTGCTCTGATTTTTTCTTCCACAAACAAAACAGATATAAATTTTAGCACTGATTGGATCTACACTAAAAAAACTTAATCCTGTACAGGTTTTGTTTATAAAAAAAAAGTTGAGCTTCTGAAATAGTCAATACTTTACTGAAGTAAACCTATCTTTGATTTAATGAATCTGCAAAGTGAAACTAAAAACTGTTTAATAGTTATTTAATGAATCTGTTTCTTCTTGTAGAATTTTTCAAAACCTTTGTATACACAATATATTTAATCATTAACTATGATTCTTGATGAATCAAAATTTAAAATTTGAATACTAACTAAATTTGGATTTAATTTCTTTTCATGTTGTGATTAAACATAATATGAATAGTAATAATGCAATAATATTTGATAGTTTTAAAATCCTAAAATACTTTATTTATTGAATTCTTTAAACACTAATATTTCATGGAAAAGCCAAAATTTAACATTCATTTGTTTGAAAGCAGGTAAAATAGAATCTAGCCTAAATTATAATTGTGTCAAAGTTATCATAAGTCAAAATTAACCAAAATAAAGTATATTATTTTGATTAATTCGTTAACACACAAATATCATTATTAATTAAACTTTTATTACTGAAACAAATTCTGATCCATATGAATATTTCTATCAGATTATTTTGAATTTCGGAAGTACGATACAATCAGATCAAACTCATACATGTTTACAAAGCCTTAAAATAATAATAAATTAATTATTGAATTTAATGATATTTACCGATTCTTCCCAATTCAATCTATTATAAGTATTGGCACTTTTTGAAGTCGCCATCTTACTAATATAGTACAATAATTGACAAGATGTAAAGAAAATTCTATTATTAGTAACCAAATTTAATTCGGTAAGAATGGCGCGTTCCTAAACTTCAGACTTGATAGCCTAAAGTAACTAAGAAGTGTTCCCAAATATTGTAATCCTATTATTAGTAGCCAAATTTAATTCGGTAAGAATGGTGCGTTCCTAAACTTCAGACTTGATAGCCTAAAGTAACTAAGAAGTGTTCCCAAATATTGTAGTGCAACGAGTGCATTATAGTAGTCATCATTTTTGAGAGTAGCAAGGAAAAAATTTAATACGATACATGAATGTTTTATAAAATGAAAATATTTTTACATTAAAATTTTCAGTTCATTTTAATGATTACTATCAATTTATTTTAAATGTTTATTAAAAAATTGAATTTTCAAAAAGATGTAAAAGATCACATAGACTAGTCATCGATCTTAATTAACTTATTTTTAATAAAATGGATAAAACAAATAAAAGTATCATAAATATCATAATATCCTTATTCAAATTTACAATAAAACACAGAGCAATATTTTATTTCATTTTTTCAAATTTTTAATATATTCATCCACTTTATATAAATATAGAAATCTTATTGGCCGGATTTATCGCGTAGAAACTATTCGGCCTTCCATTCAGATGCCTGGATCCTACTCCTTAGATAATTTATACAATAAGTTCGGGCACTGTCTAGGGTCTTCGTGTGTGGGCAATCAGTGGCAGGAGCTGAATTCGTACTGCTGTCTAATATTTAATATATTGGGAAATAGAATGATTTATTGGCAATAAAAGATTCTGTATCCTTCAAACATGGAAAGCCGGAATGTTTTCATACAACCAATCCGTTAGACGGCCAGATGGCCGATTGGTAACGCTGTTGGCGTGCCACAGAGGAGGACCGGGATTTTCTGGAAAGCTTTTTTTTGGGTGTTGGGCCCGGCTCAGCGATCCCCGTTCTTCATCATCCGGTCCCCCTCCACGGACCCTCTCGACGTGGGGCCCACCTTGACGTGGTGAGAGGGCTTACCGGCTGTCACTATGCTCGTATCTGTTTTGCAGCCGGGCCGATACTTTCATAGTGACAGGGATTAACTAAGAGGCTCCTAGAGTTTGGTGGCATCCGACGAAAGTCGCCCCCACACTATGTCTGGCTTGAGCGGGGGTTGGTGTGCTCAGCGGCTCGTTGAAAGGGTTTGAAGGACGCCCGAGTAGACAGCCGCGGGGCCTCCTAGCCGGATGACCGCCACGGACCTCGTTTGACTTTCTATGGAGTGGTCCTGCAGCAACATCCCGGTCGGCCTAGGTACGATGCCCAGCCTCGGCCCCCCGGGTGGCTGTCCTAGTGAAGAAATTCCTATAGGGTCGGTAGAGCCTGGCCGCTCCCACCCCTCGCCGGTGGGCGCTCTGTGGTTCGTCATACGACCGTCCGAGTCCCTACGGGTCGGGATTAAGAATTGGCCCGTCGCATGCCCTGCGTGAGGTATAAGTCCTCTAAAAGGGTCCCAAATCCCAAGGTGGCGTACCGTGCCGACGGGATGAATGGCGGAGGGATAGAAGCCTTAACGGTGCCCACCCGAGAGTTGGCCGAACTCGGGCTGTAGGAGATTTCTTCTCCAGGCCGGGGGAAGTTCGCTTCCCTAGGGAATCACAAAACCTCGGGGAGTTGATCCGAGCGATATTCGGCCACGGCAAGGCGCCAGAGCCCGGCCATTGCACGGCGTCGGTCGATATCGTCCCCATGGTGGCCCACCAGTCTGGCGCGGACAGTGAGCTGCATCGGAGATCGAACCGGGGGAGATTCTCGCCCTTTCTCGGTCGTTCGCGACCTCTGAGGGGTGGTCTGCGCTTCGAGTGCGCACCCCTCCACTAGGAGCGATACACGTTTAAGACCTAGGTGATGTTAGAGTTGCTTGCACGGTCACTAGATGATCTAATGAACCGTCCTGCCCCGTCCACGATTATTCGTGGTTCGGGTGACACTCGTGGTCTCTCCCTATTGGGAAGACCTTCCGCCGTTGTATCAAAGAACGTCTCCGTTGTGATTCACGTTCAGTTGTTTAAGGCGGTACTTGTACTGCCTATCTCGGCTATTGTTTCGGTTGCTTCGGCAACTCCGGGCGCAAGGGGCCGAGGTTGGAGGACCTCCAGCCCGGCAGGCCTGCTGGACCAATGTGGCCCCCTTGCTGAAGTGGCGCAGGGGTGGGGTTCCCTTCCCCGCCGACAGCTCCCTCTCGAGGGCACCCACCTTGACGTGGTGAGAGGGCTTACCGGCTGTCACTATGCCTGTATCTGGTGGATCCGGGCCGATACGTCCATAGTGACAGGGAGAAACTAAGAGGTTGCCAAATGTTAGGCGAAATCTGGCGAAGACGACCCCACACCTTCGACGGGCGTGTGCAGACGTTGGTGTGTCCTCGGCGAGTCGAAAGGGAGTGGTTCACCCTAGTAGACAAGCCGTGGGAAGTCCTAGCCGGATAATTCGCCCGGATCTCGGTTGACTTTCTATAGAGAGATCCAGCAGCAATTCAACTGGTCGGCCTGGGAAAGGCCCACGCCCCGGCCCCCAGTTTGCTGCCCCTAGTGAAGAAATTCCTATAGGGTCGGTAGAGCATGGCTGCACCCATCCCTCGCTGATGGATGCTCTGTAGTTCGCCACTCGACCGTCCGAGTCCCTGCGGATCCGGGATTAAGAATTGGTCCGACGTATGCCCTGCGTGAGGTACGAGTCCTCTATAAGGGTCCCAATCCCAAGGCGTTGTACCGGTCCGACGGGATGAATGGTGGAGGGATAGAAGCCGTTACGGTGCCCACCCGAGGGTTGGCCTTGCTCGGGCTGATTGGGTTCTACCAGAGGCCGGGGAAGCTTGCTTCCTAGGGAATCACAAAACCTCGGGGAGTTGATCCGAGCGATATTCGATCATGGCAAGGCGCCTGGAGCCCGGCCATTGCACGGCGTCGGTCGATATCGTCTCCATGGTGGCCCGCCAGTCTGGCGCGGACAGTGGGCTACATCGGTGATCGAACCGGGGGAGATTCTCGCCCTTTTCAAGTTGGGTCGGCTGGTCGTCATGCCTTCCGATCCATCCGTTGCGATTATTAGTAAGGGTTCTGCTCTTGTGGAGGGTTCGGGTATACTTTACTCTTCCGACCCTCCTGCGGGCTGTCGCGATTTTCGCGGCAGTTGTGCCCGAGCTTTGGTGTCCTAAGGATTTCCCATTCGTGGGAGAACTTGTTGTGAAATCCGTTCGTGATTTCGATCCCTTCGGGGACTGTCCGGTCGCTCAGTAATGAGCACCAGTCTTGTAGCGAATACACGCCTCTTGTGTCTCCGCTCCCTTGTGGACGGAGGCAATTCTCGGCCCTTTAAAGGTCGCTTCGGCGACACAGTGCACGAGATGCGAATGCGGCCTTCATTCCCCTAGGCCTGGCAAACCTGAGCGAGTCCGCCGTATTCGTATTTCGTTCGCTTGTGGATCAGAGAGGTGGTCAGGCGAGTCCGCACCCCTAGTTGCAGGCAATGATTAAGCCGAGATTATTCTCGCAGACATAAGTACCCTGTAGTACCCTCGTTGGTGGAGCAGGGGAAAAGCTTTGGCTAGTCTCAGAATACGACATGAGCCCGCCGACAGCTCAGGAAATGATTATAGCCGAGTTCCATCTCGCAGAAGGATCCCTGTAGTGCTATCTAAGCGGAGCAGGGCCATGTTGCCTTTTTAGGCGCAATGTCTTTGATCTATATGAGCTTATGAGCCCCTCCACGGATGAGGGTGCAGCCCGTGGTTGGAATTGTCCCCGCCCCTTAGTAATCTCCCTGATTGGAAAGGAGCATAAAATATGCAAAAAGAACTCCCTCAATATAGTCTCCAGCATTGTCCATGACGTTTTTCCATGGTTGTGATAGTTTCATAATGCCTTCTGCAGTTTCAAATGTATTGATGTCAGGATGGAGATGGATTGCACGTATAATGTCAAGAACTGTGTGGAATCGAATGCCTCGTAGGGATTTCTTGAATTTAGGAAATAAATCAAAGTCACAGGAGATAAGATCTGGATAGTATGATAGATGGTACAGCACTTCACAACCCCCATCTTGTGAGCAGGTCGCAGACAACACCAGCCAGGAGACAACAGACGTCGTGGTGGATAATGACTGGAGTGGTCAGAAATTGATGCCGTTTTCTCCGCAGCACTTCACGCAGATTATGTTGCAAGAAATGTGGAAAGTATGCAGCATTTACAGTTTATTCGTTGGGTACTTGTGCATCCGAAACAGTGAGTCGCCCAAGCCTGGGCTCGTCGCTCACCTTCTCTCTTGAATGCATTCATGAACTTCCTTACCGTATTGTACGGTAATGTATCAGCACCAGTTCAGTGGCGGATTAAGACCAGTTGAGGCGCCGGGCGCAGAAGAAAATATTGGGCTCCTTAAAAAAAGAGAGAATAGAGGGAATAAAAATACATAGTGACCATATTTTTAAATAAATTCCTTAAAAAAACAGAGAATAGAGGGAATAAAAATATATAGTGACCATATTTTTAAATAAATAAAACATATTATGTACTATTTATATTTTATTCCAACAAAACTTAAATATAATAAATATGTATAGAATTTTACTTGAAATTAAAATATGAAAATATTTAAATAAAGCTTTTTTTAGCTTTTAGTTTTTCAAACTTGCCAATTAGCTCTTCACAATCAATACTTTCAAGTAAATCGCTCTCTGTATATAAAATAACCATGTTATTTAATCTTTCCTCCGACAATGAATTTCTAAGGCAGAGTAACTGGGGATATGGCTTTTTTATTTTTTCTAGTAGGCTATCACTATACCTAACCTTTTGGGTAGTAGTCTACCCAAAAGAAAATGATACAAATATTGAATAAAATAATGTCCAAATATTGAATAAAACTACCACATGGGGACCCCGGTGCCCGTGGGGAGATGAAACTGGGTGCAACCCACCGGGGAGATGAAACCAGGCTCCAAGGGGTCAGGCCCGTTGGGGGTGGGCCTCCACCTGACGGGGGCCTCTTGATTCCTGGTGGGTGCAGCCCCACCCCATGGGCCCCCGTGGGGGTGAGATGAAACCGGGCCCGTTGGGGATGGGCCCCCACTCGACGGGGCCTCTTGATCCCTGGTGGGTGCAGCCCCACCCCACGGGGGTCCCCGTGGGGGTTTCATATCCCCATCGGGGAGATGAAACCGGGTCCCACGGCCCGGTTCCCATTGCGGGTGGGGCCCCCGCGGGCCCACCCGTGAAGTGGGGCCATCGAGGGCACGGCGCCCGTGGGGTGCAGCTGGGGTAGGGCCGTTGGGGGCACGGCGCCCGTGGGGTGCAGCCTCCACGGGCCCCCGTGCAATTACTACACATTTGAACGGACCCCCATGCAATTACTACACATTTGAACTAATGCTTAATAAAATATATCTTCAGTAAATATATTTGCAAAATAAGCTATTATTATACAATATGCTGTTATATATAGTATTATAAGATTAGATCAACAATATGCTGTTATATAAAGTATTATAAGATTAGATCACATCAGTATATTTCTGCTCATTTATATGAGCGGGGAATTTCTAGTTTATTACTATTTCGCTTAATTGGGCCAAAACGCATTAGTCCCAACGTGTCCCTATTAAACGGAATCTACCTTAGTTAAATTATTAATTAAAACAACAAAAAGTGGGAAGTTTCATATTTAAGAAATTTATGAACTACATGTTGGAAATTATGCAAAAATCGATTTAAAAGTAATCAAGGAAGGTGGGGCAAAACCGGATAATACCCATACTTCAGCATTCAGTATATCCGGAAAAAAGATAAGTTTTCATTTATAAGCCTTCTTTTTAAATCAAAAAATCAGTGACACAAATGGGGGAAAGCATAAAAGCAAACCGAAAGGGGAAAAGGAACTAAAGATTAAGTGAAACAAAACATTGAAAATATAGAATCGTCCTCAGAGGAGGAAAAACGTACTGAAGCATACATATTTTATAAAGAATTATATGCACATTCCAAACCAAAGGAATATCAAGTGTTGAACGTGTAAGGCTACGTTCACACCAAGCGCGCTTCGCTTAGCCTCTCGTGTGTATCTTAACGCTAAGCGTGATAACGTCATTTACCAACATATAGGGTGCATCCAGTTGGCAAGCGCTTTGCTAACTTTGTTAAGTAAGCGCTTAGTTCACATACGTCATCATTTGCACTGTTTTACTAGACGTCTTGCTGACAAGTTCTGCCAAACAAAAAGGTTTAATACATTTGATTGATGAATTAACAGATGATTCTGTGGAAGTTTCTTTAATGAATATAATTCAGAGAACTGCAGAATCAAACGCTGAACACTTGACAATAAGCACCCATTGGAATTTAAAAATTAATAATACAGTAATTCGAAAGATAAAAAAGTAACTATAAAGGATTTCTTGTATCAGTTTTTCTAGTAAATTTTGTTGGAAAGTGGCATCTATAATAATAATAATAATAATAATAAGCATTAGCAATTCTAATTGTATAAATAGAATGATTTAAAAACTTATTTTAATTGATAAGATGCGTAGATTCAAAATAATATATAACAATGTTAAACTAAATATTTCTTAGAAAATTTATTTTCTCACACATCCTTGTTTCAAATTTAAATTTTAAAACAACTAGAAAACTTAGACTAAAAAGTTTATATAAATTTTATATATTTTAAACTAACAATCATAATTGTTAGATGACAAACTCAGCTAAAGGTAGCAAACAAATGTAGCGCTGACTTCGCTTATCAGCAAACTCAGCAATTGATGACGTCACTTATACTAAGCGGACCGTCCAGTTGGACAGCTAGACGGTCTGTTGAGAGATTATTAGGTAGCTGCTTACTAACTGGATGCACCGACTTTTTAGACGTAGTTTTAGGTACCTCAATTGACAATCGGAAATGTTCAGGATCATGATAAAATCTAAGTTTTGAAGCATGGACAGTGTCATAAGGTTTTTTGAGAGCTTGATTTGGTTTATCGGTAAAAGTCGGGTTTACGTGTGGGCGACAATCTGGCAACGCGAAGCGCGATGTTGCGTCCAGTCAATTCTCCAATATATAGTTTTTTGGAGTGAATCTTTAACATAATGGAATTGTCGACTCGTATTTTATACACTAGTCAGTGGGCGGCGAATCTTCTTTCTCTAATCATCTTAATGTATACCAAAGGCGCCACGCGACGCCGCGCTTCTCGCCCACACGTAAAGCCGACTTTTACCGGTTTATCAATAATATGATTTGTTTCAGATAATTGTTTTAGAATTGTATACGGACCTGTCATAGCCGTTAATTTTTCCATATTTGGATGATAGTACATTTCAAGTAAAACTTTATCACCAATCTTAAAAGTTGCTGGTAAATATTTTTTGTCATAATGTTTATTTTTATTATGATAGTCCAAAGATCTATCGTAGCGATTTGTCTAGCTTCATCCAATGATGGTAGTTTTTGCAGTGACAGAATAGGATGTTGGTATGAAGGTTCGCCAAACAAAAGGAAAGCTGGTGCAAACCATGTTTTCATGAGGTGTCCTTTTAAAATCATAATTAATTTTCTTCAAAAGTTGAGGCCATGAAGTGTTTACGTTTGATGACAATTGACATTTTAAGGCAAACCATGTTTTCATGAGGTGTCCTTTTAAAATCATAAGTAATTTTCTTCAAAAGTTGAGGCCATGAAGTGTTTACGTTTGATGACAATTGACATTTTAATTTTGAAATTAAAGTTTGATTTGTACGTTCATTTAGTCTATTACATTGAGGTCTTTGAGTACTTATAAGAAGTTGAATGATATTTCTATTTTTTAGAAATCTTTTAAACTTGGATGCTGTAAAAGCTGGATTCCAATCACTCAGAATCTTTTTCGGTTGTGCAATTTGGAGGATTTGAGTAATACAAGAAATATAACTGTCTGTATTTTGATTCTTACAGGCAAAGTCCAAGCATATCTTGTAGCATGATCCATTATAAGATGAATATATTTTTTACTAGATCCATAATTAGATAAACCACCTATGGTGTCTACGGAGATCAAATCAAAAGGATGCATTGCTAATGGCAGAGTACCAAGAAGACCATATTTCTTTTGATGGGATTTTTTAAACTTTTGACATGTTTCACAATGCTGGATATAATTTGCAATATCCTCAGTTATTTTTGGCCAACAGTAGACTGGTGAAAGAATGGAGAGTGTCTTTTTAATACCTGGGTGACTGAAATCTTGATGAGCCTTTTCAAGAAGTTTAATTCTCAAAGAATGAGGAACAACAATTTTCTGGATATCTCCTTTTGATATTATCTTGATACCTTGAGAATCAATGTGTTTGCTATTATAAGGTATATGAGATTGATTTTCTAGGAGTTCTGCAGCAGAAAGGAAATTTACTATTGAAATGGGTTGACGTGATAAAGTATCAGCCTCAAGTTGATGTTCTCCTTTGATATGTTTGATGTTGTAATCATATTGTGACAACCTCAAACTCCAACGGAAAAGTCTACCAGTGGGATTTTTGATATTACGTAGCCATTGAATAGCAGAATGGTCACTGACTACTGTGAAATTTGTGCCATGAAGATAATGGTGCCACTTTTGAATAGCATCAACGATAGCCAAACATTCGAGTTCTGAAGCAGTATAGTTCTCTTCATATGGATGAAGTTTCCTGGAAAAATAAGCTATTGGAAATTCAACTTTTTCAGACTTTTGTTTGAGTACAGCACCAATTTCTTGTTTTGATGCATCAGCATACAAAATACATGGTAATTCCAGTTTATATACACTGACGGAAAAAAAAATCCCAACACCAAGAAAGACTTGTGTTAGATAAACAAAATTTGGTAGGCGTGTTTATACATCTGAAAGATGACATCGATT